>APFE030169700.1:37745-92858 GCA_000404065.3 Pinus taeda | reverse complement strand
AGGAAGGCCTTTCCCTCGCTGAAAACAACATCATAGCCCTTGTCTTCTAACATTGCCACTGAGATGAGATTCTTCTTCAATCCTGGAACATGCATGACTTCCTTCAATACAAAGGGTTTACCAGACTCCCTCTCAAAGGAAATGGTACCGATACTGGTCGTGCTGTATCATCGCCCATCTCGATGTGCACTCCAAGATCTTTGTCCTCCAAATCAGAGAACAAATCTCTATCTCCCGTCATGTGAAAAGACGCACCACTGTCCAAGAACCACACTGATCCCATCACACTTGAAACCAAGCATGCGATCAATGAAAAATCAAGCTCAAAATGAGAAGCTAAGGCCTCTCCCCCTGCAGATCCAGCAGCTTGCTTGTTCTTCTTCTTCTGCGGACAATTTGTGGCATAGTGTCCGTGCTGGTGACAGTGAAAACACTTCACCTTGGACATATCCTGCTTCTTGCTTTTCGCACCAGACTGAGAAGCTTTCTTGCTCTTCCCTTTCTTTGCTTTGGCAGCCAAAGCACAATTCTCTTCATCAGCTCCCTTTGACGAAGATCCGTCCCTGGTACTCGCCTGATCTCCTCCTGCACAAGATCTGACCATAGTCTTTCCCATCCTGGCAACTTCTCCCGACAATTGACAGAGTCCTGATAGGAATGCCAACTCTTCGGAAGACCAAGGAGAGCCAAGCTCACCAAGTCCTCATCATCGACAGTAACCCCCACACTTCCCAGCTCATCTCGACACTGAGTGAATTTCGTGAGATACTTGGGAATACTGTCACCCTTCTCGCATTTGATGTTTCTGAGTTTATCTTTCAGCGCCAGCTTCCTCTGATCGCTCTTGCTTTGGAATAATTCTGTTAATGATTTCCAAATCAAATATGGAGTAGCCTTCCATGGAGGCTGGACACAATGTGATCCTTCACGCCCTCCAACAGAATCCTTCGACATTTTGCGATCTTCTTTTGCCAAGCATCAGCTTGAGTAGCATCAGTAGGCTTTGGGATATTCGTATCTATGAACTCCTTCAGCCCATTATCATCCAATACTGCCTCCATCCTGTCCTTCCATGCAATATAGTTTAAGCTTCCCTCAAGAGCATACTCCAATCGCAATCTGTTGAAAGACATTGTTGCATTGTCACAAAGAAAATACTGCTGCAAATTCGAATTCCACCAGCAACCAACTCAACCGCCTCGGATCTAAGATTCGTGAGAACACAATATTTCTCGTACAGAGATTGACTGTATGGGCTTTTACCAGATATTTCACCTTCCAAAGGAAGGATAAATCCAGAGGCTACCTGGCCCGATTACAGGCTCTGCCTAGAGAAATAGAATGTAAACACTTCCTGAATAGTAGATCTGATGATCAACAGCTCTGATACCATGTAGAAATTTTGAATAATTTAACACATATTCAATGGAGATTATTCTGATCATGTACTATTGCGGAAAACATACACAATACATAAGCTCCTCTACGTTGATCATCAATATAGCAGCATCAATAACAATAAAACATCAAGAGCATTCACAACATTAACACAGTATGTATCCCGGGGAAAGCATCTCGCTAAAAACCCCAACTATCTGTATATTAATGATTGAGTCATGTAACATTACACAGCATAATACTTCTCACAAGTATCTCCACCTCTGTTACACACAATACAGCTCAGATCTGAATCAATCACTGGCTCAAATCTCCTTCGCTGCTTGCCTGCCTCCGCTGCTCAATACCTGCTCAAGAACTGATGATAATTCCAAGGCAACCACGTATTTCCTTGGAAAAATCACATGAGCACAAGCTACAATGTGGGAAAATACGTGAGAAAACTCATTGGCATACTCAATCCCCTGATTGTGCAAGATCTGATGCACAACTATAGTCACAACTGATAGCAATTGATTCTCTAACACCTGTCCCTGCTGAACTGAACATGCACTGACATGCAACTGAGTTAACTGATGTATTCATTAGTTGTATTATGAGTTAATAACTTGTGAATTAATTAATAACTAATTCACCCAACTCATCTCTAGTCTATTCGCCAGTTAGACTAAATACAACCAGTTTAACAAAGCTAAACTGAACACAACTCCATCAACTGCACCTCCAGTCCACTAAACTCAACTCACTTGAGTTCTAACTGAAGTCATGCATGCAAATATTCAACTAACCCATAAGAACCACGTATTTCCTTCATGCAATTGCATGTGCCACATCCGTAGCTCGAACTGAAGTGCTCCAAGAGGATAAGATTAAGTTTATAGTCCAAATATTATTGTGAGATAATAATATTTGACTTTTCTATTTTTGACAGCCAGTCTAAAAATAGACTTGATCACTCACACTGTGATCACTCACACTTTCATCAAAAATAGAAGTCCATCTATTTTTCCAACTTGATCAATCATCCATAAACAGCAACCTGCAATCCATAGACATGATCCATATGTCTAAAAATAGACATAGTCTAAAAATAGACTTGCGCCAAAAATAGCCTACGGGCCCACTTAGTGAAGGCGACTCTTTTCACTAAGCTCCATCATCTTGTTGCAATCTCAACAAAAATGGTACCAATCTTCATTATTTCCATCAATACAATTACATCCCTATAAGAAATGAAAGTGGAGCTGTAAAAATACAAGTATTCTCCACCAAAAGACTAAGAAAAACCCACCCCTAGAGGAAAATTCGAATTGGTACTTATAAAAGATTATTAGGAAGAATTCTCCATGAAAGGAGGATTATTTCCCCTCCAAAATCCCTCAAATAGTGAATCTGGTTCCAAACACTAGAAATATGCATTAAATGACATGAACACAACCCTAGATTTTCTCAATCATTGGAGCTCCAAAATTTGTGCAATAATTTCATAATATATTTTTGATTTATTATCCAATATTTATCATTTTGTAGTAGGGATAAAGTCCCTAAATTATCTCCTACTCCGTTCATAATTTGCCCAATATTCTCATAATATTCCACAGAAATAAATAATATTAGGCACAAATATACAATTATACATAAACATTCCTAATTAACATATTAAAGTTAAAAATATGTTATCCAATGTAAAAAGAGAGGTTTAATGTGTTGAAGGATGGTGAGATTGGCCTTAATTTATGTCTAATTTAGAGGCCCATAAGAGTTCATAAGTAATGTTATAGTCATTTAATAGGTTATATATGAATTTCATGCATGAGCACCTTTATGGATGGATCCCTTACATTACTTGAGTTACCTTTTTGTCAACATTTCTTTTTCCACCTATTTCTTAGCTTTTTACAACTATTTTATTACCTTTCATTAAAGGCTTCATTAATTTCATGTAAGGCCCTCATAATATGGCTACTTGATCGGTAGTATGGGTTTCTATGTTTCCTTAAGACTATTTTAATTTGATACAAATTATATATATGGGACTAGGGTAGTGACCTCTCAAAAATGTAAAAATTTTAAAGTTATTGTACTTAACTGGTTATTATTCACCTATCAATTGATTATTTGTTTTCTTTAATTAATTGTGATAAATATTGAATAAAACACTTCTGCAAATTTATATAAAAAATTGAACCACAGGAAATGAGAAAATTATTTCACATATACACAAATAATGAACACCAATATTTTGGAAAAATATCCCTGGAAAAACTCTAGTGTGGAGAAATGAGTTCTGTAGATGAGGATTTTATTGTCAATAATATTTATAAAATTGAGGATTACAACAACTACTTTCCTCTTACTGGAAAATATCTAATAAATATTTTCTCCAATCCTACTACAAAATCTGAATGGGAAATGCAAGTATCCTTCTGCAAAAACAATTCAGCCTTCCTCTGGCTTTTCACACCTCCTCTTGCTACTCTCACTGGTGATTCAAAAATATGCATGACCTACTATGGGAATTCTCTTGGCCTATGGAAATTAGGTTCGACAAATACACTACCTCCTATGACACTCTGAAGCCACTTGCACTTCCTTAGGTTGCAAACTCCAACACTAGAAATTGATTTGTAGCCTCTGCAACTCACACTAGGTAAACTATCAATGCACACTAGATGAATTGATACCCCTCTTGTAAAATAATTTGGCCTCCTTCATTCTCTCGGAATGTTGGAATCTCCATGGAGAATTTATCCAGAAATTATCTTCCCAGTCTCTCTATTGAAACCTTATTGTTGGTGTCCTTCATGCTATCATTGTGCCCTTTGCTATCACTTTAAATATATGTTTCAATGTGTTCTCCAAATTCCCATCGGTTTCCTCTTATAGTATCTCGTTGATAAAGAAATGACTATGATGTAATCTCAATTAATGGATAAGATCATCTTGACTCATTCTCATGACTTTTATAGAAGTCGCTAGATGAAAATTGATTTACATCAATTATTCTGATTAATTAAGCCATTTACCCAAGTTAGACATATGAAAATTAATAAACAAGTGAATTAATTCTAATGAAGAAATTTTCCTTAGAAACAATTTCTAGGTATTGGACCAAATGTCTTACTTAACCTCATAAACATCATCTAAGACTAGAGCACATGTTTTAGCTACATAAACTAACAATCCCTCTTAGTGATGAAGGTTTTATATATATATATATATATATATATATATACTACTTTCTCATTTGTGGATATATACTATTGTTGAACAATCCCTTGCTGCATACAATCCCTGATGAAGTGGTATTTGATGTCTATACAGTTTGACCTATCATGGAACACTAAATTTTCTGACAACCTGATGCAAGGTTGATTTTCGCATTGTATCATCATTGTCTCAAACAGCTTACCAAATAGGGATACTAGTAGCTTCCTAAGTCATATGGCCTCACACTAGCCATGACTACTACTATGTACTCTTCCTTAGCAGAAATCAGTGCTACCGACCTCTTCATCCTACTATAATAAGAAACAACTCTTGATCCCATGATGAAGCAACAACCTAAGGTGATTTCCTAATCCACTTTGTTGCCTTCCAAGTCTATATTATTATGTCCAACCAACCTAACACCATCACCTCGAGCATACTTGATCCCATAATTGATCGTTCCATGCAAATATTTCAACACATGTTTAGTTGTCTTCTAATGCACTCTCTTTAGTTCCACCATGAACTGACTAAGAGAGTTTACTACATAAGATATATCTGGTCTAGTGTTGGCAAAATACATGAGAGATCCTATCAACTACCTATACAAGATGGGGTCCACATCATTCTCCCTCGATGTGTTTATCTTCCTCTAATTAGTTATTCGTTGGGTATGTGTTATATTCTTTCCACACTAGCACCACACATTGTTATGTTGTGTCATGCATAGTGGGGGGTAGTAATCCCCCTTGCCGAGGGTTTTGTAAAGGGTGATAACCCCGCTATGTGGGGTTGAAGGAATCAACTAGAGAATCAAATTTTTTTTATTTTTATGTAGATCCAATAATAGTTGGGTGGACCTAATGATGGTGGGTGGACATACCCATGGTTTTACGCATGGATGTTTCGCATGGTTTTGGGCATGATAGGTTTTTTCCAATTGTAGTTTCTAGATCCAATCAAGGGAACTATGGTTATGATATAATCTAGGATTAATGGATTGGGGTTTATGAATGCTTAGGAATGTATGTAATGTATTATAACATTGAAAGGAATATAATGAAAAAAATAAATCTAGTTTTTCAAGTTTTGGGTTCTTGGTTTCTATGTTTATTTTTATGTTCTCATCATTGTATACTTTTTCTATTTTTAAGAATTCATTTGCAGGTAATTTTTGTATAGGGTTAAAGCCTACATGATCATGGGTGTATTAATGGCTCTGTAATCCTCTATCTTGAACCTCCTTAGGATCTTGATGCAGTATTTCCCTTATCTAAGGAAAATCTCACCATATTTTTTCCAGAATTTCATGCCTAGAAAATAGTTCTTGAGCCCCAAATCCTTCATCTCAAACTCAGAAGTAAGATCCCCCTTGCAGTCCTCTATGCCCTGCAAGTATCTATCTATGTTCTTAAATCACACCTTAGAGCCTTCTTGAGACCATATAAAGCTCTCTTAAACCTACATGTAACATACGTCATATTCATAATAAAAGAAAAAATTATTCTATCATTATAAATAGAAATTATGGCTATGATTTTGAGTACTTTATATCTACTCCTATTATATATTCTTCGTTGAATAATAAAATAAGATATTCATTGCTTCCTCTATCACTTAAATTGTAGTAGAGTTACTTATAGCTCGTTTGCAGTGCCTTTATGTTTATTTCCATGATACTATGAATTTGAACTTTCTGTCTCATTACTATTAAATTTTACAAATAGGGTCAAATTCCACACTGGACAACTCATATGATGAAGATGATGCTTGCATTAAATTACTCTTTTCGAGAGGACCAAAATCAACCTAAATATCACCTAATTTGGTTAAGTGGAATTTAAATTTTGAATTATTTTATTCATACATACATTATGGAATGGGTCGACTCTAACCACATGGGTAACTTCTTGAGTCAATATTAACACCAAGTAAACCCTTAGGAAACCCTATAAAAGGATACCTCAATTTAATTTAAACATATCACATTTATTCTATTTCTCCTTGGCTCACACAGGTATACCAAAAGGAGTTCACACCGGCTCAGAAACAAGAGAAAGGTTCGCTCTCAGTTTGGGATTTTTGGATTTGATTGTTGGCACAGAACATGACATTTTTGTCCCTGGTCACACTCACGGAGTAGGAAAGTGAGCGACATTGGCTCTCTGGTCACTCAGAGATAGCTTAGTGAGAGTCACTTTAGGTTCAATGGCAGATCATAAGATTCAAGTTTCCAGTTTCTCACACAGAGTAGTCCTCGGAGTGACAAGGACATCTTGGATGCTTGCACAACAATAGTAAGGGAGATACTTTATGTTTTAACTATATTATGCCACATTCACATGCATAAATAATTCTTGAGAGCAACCTCGTAGTCACAGTCGCCCACATATAGTGATAGAGAGAGAAACCAAGGAGTTTCAGTCTCACGCAGACAGTGTTGATGAGGGCGACCAAAGTTCAGATCTAGGGTTTGACATCTTGGATTTAGTTGACTTCAGTGATCTGATAGATATGGATTTCTATCTACTATTACACAAATTTGTATATTAAATTTGTATATTTGATTTGTTATTATCCACTGCAATTATATGTATTGGGCCCATTGTACTTTTTGTTGAAATATTTTTATGACAATCTACTAAAGAAGAAGATTTGAAAGGTTTCACCCTTGTGGGTTTTTTTTTCCTTGGTCTTAGACCAATCTATTGTCTCTTATGGTTGTGTTTTTTTCTTCTTTGTCACTACATATATTTCTCTTTCTTTAGTTACGATTATGATTGATTATACTGCTAATAATTTGATGCATTTTTAATGAAAATATAAATTGGGCTAAAGTAACTAATACATCATAGAACAATCAAAAACGTTAACATGGAATCAGAGCTAAGGTGAAAGAAAATCCCAAGAGAAGACAACCTTTGAAGCCCTCTCTTTCAGAAATAATATTTCCTATTCAAGGTCAAATATGTCATCCTTTACCTTCAAGGAGCATGAAAAGTTGGGTGATGCATCATATTTTGCTGCATGGAAAGTCAAATTGGAAATCATAGCGAACAATAATGATGTGCTAGAATACATTCAAGGAAGGATGCCTGAACCTCTAGAAAATGCTTCCACTTCTCTCAAGAATAGGTACAAGAAGGTGAGTCCAAATCAAAGAAAATTCTATTTGATGGTTTACAAGATCATTTGCTTGCATATATTAGGAATTTAAGAAATTCTAAAGATATGTATGACAAGATAGCCAACATGTATGAAATCAACAACTTGAACGAGATCATCACCTTGAAATATCAACTCAAGGAAACTAAGATGAACAAAGGAGAAATTGTTCAATCCTACATTATTCGGATCCCACCTTAGAGACCAATTGCAAAGAGTTGGAGAAAATGTGCTTGATAGGAAACTGGTAGTTGTCACTCTTGGAGGTCTCCCTCCCATTTGGGAAACCTTTATTACTACAATCAGCAACAACAATGTCCTTCCGACATTTGACGAAATTGTTGGGAAGCTCACACAAGAAGAATCTAGGATAATAGCAAGAGGAAGGATTCAAAAGCATGAAGAGCGAGAGCCCCTGCTGCATATATCACTCATAATAGAAGGAAGAAGGCAAAATGAGGTCCATCAAGGAAACCTCCTTCTCAAAATACAAAAGCAATGAATTAAAAACCATTATCTCGTTGGATGCTTCAATTGTCATAAGAAAGGTCATTAAGCTCGTCAATGTCCCGGTAAGAACAAGACAAATGACATCCTCAACCTCATTCATTTTTATATATGTGGTCTGATGCCTATACATTTTGTTGGTGGTCATCTCTACTACATCACCTCTATTGAAGACTTCTCAAGAAATACATGGATATGATATCTTAAGCACAAAGATGAAGCCTTCAAAACATTCAAGGAATTCAAAGCCTAGATTAAAAAACAATCAAGAAAGAGAATCAAAGTATTCGAGTCAAAAAATGGTGGTGAATACACGTCAAAATTATTCATATAATTTTGAAAGAAAGAAAGAATCAAGAAGGAAACGATTGTGCCATATACTCTTGAACATAATGGTTTAGCTGAAAAAAGAACAGGTTTATATTAGAAGTTTCATGTGTTATGCTCCATGATCAAAAGGTGACAAAGTTCCTTTGGGTCGAAGCTACATCTATTATTGTGTATGTTCAAAACAGGGTTCCTCATCAAGCATTAGAAAACAAGACTCCTGAAGAAATATTCACATGCATTAAGCATGATCTCAACCATCTTCGTGTATTTGTATGCTCAATATATTTTCATGTGTTGAAAGAAAAAAGGAACAAATTGGAAGCTACTTGTAGAAAAGGTACATTTGTGGGTTATTGTGAAAATTCTAAAGCATATAGAATTTATATTCTTGGTCAGAGGAAGATCAAAATTAGTAGGGATGTAAAATTGGATGAAGATGCAGCTCTTGGAAAAGAAAAATATCTTCCTCCACATTCTTCTCCCAATGAAGAGAATGATGACTAGGTTATTCTGGATGGTTATCTGTACCTGGGTCCGATATCATAGATGATCCCATAGAGCCTATGTATCAATATATCTTCCTCCAAGTGATCCTCCCGCTAGGAAGAGACCACTTTGGCTTTGCAATACTTTATAGGATATTGAAAGAAAATTCTCCATTTGTATATCATTCAAAAAAAGAAAGAAACCATGCAACTATCAAGGATATGTTGCTATTATGAGTACTATGATTCAAGTCAAATTGTCCTCATTTGAAGAAATTGTAAAAGAACAAGTTTGGAAGGGTGTTATGACTAAAGAATATGAATCAATTATGAAAAATGATGTATGGGATATTGCACCTAGACTAAAAGGAAGTCTGTTGTGACTTCAAAATGGCTATTCAAAATAAAACGTGGAATTGATGGAAATATTGATAAATATAAAGCAAGGTTCTTATCTCGAGGCTTCTCTCAGAAAGAGGGAGAAGATTATGATGACATATTTTCTCCCATATCTTGATATAAAACAATCCATTCTATAGTTTCCCCTTCTGCAAGTCAGGGATGGACTTTTCATCGGATGGATGTAAAGACCACATTCCTTCATGGCATGTTATAGGAAGAGTTATATGTTGAACAAACACAAGGATTCGAATTGGAGGATTGAAGAACACATGTTTGCAGGTTGAAGACGGAATTATATGGTTTGAAGCAAGCTCCCCAATCTTGGTATGCACGCATTGACAGTCACTTAGTGAAGTTGGGATTCACAAGAAGCAATGTCAATCCCAACCTCTACTTCAAGGTAGTTCAAGGTATGCCATTGATTTTGGTCTTATATGTTGATGATCTATTCTGGACATGTAATGAGCCTTTGATGATCGAATGTAAGAGGAATCTAGCATTTGAATTTGAGATGAAAGACTTTTGTCTCAGGCACTAATTTTTGGGCCTTGAGGTGTGGAAAAAACCTAGTGATATTTTCCTTTCACAAGGAAAATACGTTGTAAATTTACTAGAAAGATTTGGAATGATTGAATGTAAATCCATGGTTACGCCGATGAAAATGAACTTCAAGAAGTAATGTGGAGATGTTGTAGGACTAGACTTGGAAAATCCATCCCAGTATAGACAATTCATTGGGGCTCTGATGTTTCTTGTGAACAATCGTCTAGACATATGCTATGTAGAAAACGCATTTAGTAAATTCATGACTGAGCCCCACCACATACATTGGATAGTTGCCAGATACATATTGAGATATTTGTATGGGTCGATCAAACTTGGCCTAAGATATTCTATACGAAATGTTAAACTTCATAGATATACTAGTTTTGATTGGGACAGAAATGTTATCAATAGGAAAAGTACTTCTAGATATTGTTTTAGTCTTGGATCTTCCATGATATCCTAGATGAGCAGGAAATAAAAGTTTGCAGCATTAAGCACCACCGAAGCAAAATACATTACTGCTAACATGGCTAACTACAAAATAGTTTAGTTGAGAAATCTCTTTGGAGAGCTATTTGAGCAGGTCATAGATACTACAGTGTTATACTATGACAACAATAGTGGAATTGATTTGGAAGAGAATCATGTGCTCCATGAAAATTCCAAGCATATTGAAATTTGATATCACTTTATTTGAGACATGGTGCAGAGAGGAGTTGTCAGGCTCCATAACCTATCAAAAGACAAACAAATTACAAATATTCTCACAAAGGAATTACCAAAGAGAAAGTTCTTGGTCTTTAGAGAGCAGCTTGGACTACTGGATGTATCCCCTGCAGATGAGGGGCAACATTGATCAAGGAAACTAAGCCACATTTTCCTACCCTATTCGAGCTCCCAGGGTGAGGAATCGAGATGGAGGGCTCCTAAGGTTGAGGGAACTCTAGACAATAGGTTGTTACCCCTATATGTTACCCATAGGGTTGGAGTAGTATCTCACCCTATCTTGGTCTTTACAGAGTATACCACAGTTGGCATCATACCTACAAGTTGGGTTTGTTGGGAATACCTCTCCTCGTTTGGCCAACGAGTTGAGAGTATATTTGGGGGTGTATAACACAAGGCGATTATGATGTGGGTATTCTACCACATGAATATTATGAGTCATCAATGGGAAGATCAATAGGCAATAGGATGGGTTAAGATAACCCAATATGATTTTGGGTTGGTGGTAAAGCTCCTAGATGAAATTGCAAGGTTGCGGGTTTACTCCCATGTATGATGAGTTATCCTATTGCTAGATAAGGGTGGAAGATATTTCCCCCTAGTTTTTCTTCTATATCAAAGAAAGTTTCAGCAAATAGAGTTGAGTAGAGATATTCAAAGAATTACAATAGCTTGACAGGTTGTCCAACTCACAGATATTGACAAGGTGGAATTCCTCCTAGTTGAGAGGCAGTGTTAATTTGTACAACTAGGATTATTCCACACTGAACAACTTAGATGACTAATATTATTCTTGCATTAAATTCATGTTTTCGACAGGACCAGAATAGATCTAAATATCAACTAATTTGGTTAAGAGGAAGTTATGGGTTGACTCTAACGACATGGGTAACTACTTGGGTCAATCTTAACCCCAAATTAACCCTCGAGAAAACCTATAAAAGGAAGTGACCTCAAGTTCATTTAAACACATCAACTTTATTCTACTTTTTGTTGGCTCGCATAGGTACAGCTAAATAATTTTGCACAGGGTCTGAAATCATAGGATAAATGTTCGCTCTGAGTTTGGTTTTTCTAGATCTCAGTCGCTGGCATAAAATAGGAAATTTTTTTCCCTATTCACAGGCTCAGAGTAGGAAAGGGAGAAACTTTGGCTCTCAGGTCACTAGAGACAGTTTAGTGAGACTACTCTAGGTTCAGAGGCAAATTGGAAAGTTCAGGTCCCTAGTCGCTCACACAAAGTAGTCCTGGGAGTAACCAAGACACCTCAGATGCTTGCATAGCAATAGTGAACGACTTTGGGTTTTAGCTATATTTTTCCATAATTGTACATATAAATACTTCATGGGAACAACCTTGTAGTCATAGTCTCCTGTATAAGGTGACCGAGAGAGTGACCAAGGAGTTTTGGTCACATGCAGATAGTGTTGATGAGGGCGACCAGAGTTTAGATCTAGGGTTTGACATCTTCACTTCAGTTGACTTCAGCGATCTAGTAGATCTAGATTTCTATCTGTTGTTACAAAGATATGTGGATATGATTTTTTATTATCCACTGCAAATATATGTATTGGGCTCATTGTACTCTCTACTGAAATATTTTTATGATGATCTACTAAAAAAGAATATTTGAAAGGGTTTCCCCCGTATGGAATTTTTCCCTGGTCTTGGACCAATATGTTGTCTCTTATGGTTCTGTTGTTGTCTTCTTTGTCACTGCATATATTGTTTTTTCTTAAATTACAATTATGATTGATTGTACTTCTAATAATTGGATGCATTGTTAATGAAAAGATAAACTGGGCTAATGTAATTGATAAAGCATAGAACAATAAGGAATTTTAACAATTACATTTCTTATAACTCCAATTCCCATAATTTAGCCCATTCATAGTGAATTACTATCTACGTTGTAGAATGATATGGTTTATCCTTAGATAAATTGATCTATACTATATAACTACTACAATACTTGCTTTAACTCTTCAATTGAGCCCACAACTATACATTGGGCTATACATGTATGAATTATTAAACCATATATATTTAAATCATTTAATTTCCCTATATCACTTATTATTATATTTCTCTCCATATATATTGGATGGAACTTATATGGTCCTAATGTAATTTAAAAGGTGTATGATTGCTTCCCTTTCCCTCATAATCAAATTTGACCTTCTACATGTGTTATGCCTTGCAACTATGGTATAAGGTATATACATATACATATGATAGTTTACTCCTCTCCACTTCATAATGCATGAGTTGGGTTCCAAGGTGGCTAACCCTTACACATGGTACCACATTCCATAGGCCATGTATGACCACTATGTGACAATCCATGTGCATACACATGCTCTAATGTCTAAGTACACAATTGATAGTTAAGATTTTATGTTTTAATCTAACAGTGATAGTTATTTAGGGCTTGTTGAGATGGGGTTCCTTGGGTCAAGTTTTGGCCAATTTTGGGTTAATTTTTGTATAAAATGTAAAGTCTTCATGAAATATAGAAAGCGGAGCACGAAGATAGTACCTTAGGTGGGTAGGTGATAGGAAAGTTTTGAGAGCCACCCATGGTCCACGGACCATGGTATTGTAAGCGAAAGCCTATATATTTATGAGTCATAGTGAGTCAAGAAAGTAGCTAAGTAAGATAGGATATCAGTGTTTGCAAAAGTAGCTAAGGCGAGAAGGTTTATTCTTATACTTAAGCAAAAGAAGAAGGCTCCTACATCTGAGTGCACGGAGACATTGGTAAGTCTATAGGCTGAGTGCACGGGCCCCTGCAGTTGAGTGCACGAGGAAAGGAAGTCTGTAATTTCAAAGAATATCTAATAAAAGATAGTTTTGAAGATCTATTCTATGTATTTAAATATCTATGTTTATTTTTGTACTTTTATGTGTTCACTATGTTTTTAGAAAGACTTGAAAGATTGTTTAACTTATGCATGAAAGTAGAAGATATGTAATATTTATGCATGTTATAATTTTTTAAGGACCTTAGCAAAGGTATAATAACTATGTACAAGTTCAATTGTTATAACTAGTCTGGGAAGCTTAGGGTTTTGCGAAGACTGAGATAAGTCCTAAGGACTGTGGTAACCCTCCACATAGACCTCTAGATGCAGAAACCTAGCTTTGTCATCCCCCAATACTACTTCGAGTGAGACTTCAATATGCATTACGCGAGTTCTTTCTATAAGGCCCATGAGTTAGGATTTTGTTGGTTGGCACAACTAAATTTGAACCTAGGTCAGGCCCCAACAAGCCAACAAATGGTTCCGTGTCGGGACAAATATTTTTGCTAAGGAATGTCTACTAAGTGGTTCCCCACGAAGAAATAAATTGAGAAGTGAATTGATTGGAAGTTGCGCATGTTTTCAGCCCAAGAGAACATAAATTTGTGCTTTTCCAAGGAAGAGTGACTGAATAGATACCTATTCACAGAAGAGCATGAAATATTTTCCTATTCTTTTCCTCGTGAATTGCATGAGTGGTTATCCAAATTAGAGGATAGTCAGGGTACGTCAAATCTTGACAGCCCTCTTGTGTGGACTCCATAACTGGTGAAATGCTTGCAGGCTTCAGAAAATAACATCGCATGGGCTATTGATCACTAGATCGATCGTATTATGGGAGGAGTGAGTTTGTGATTGATATGTCTACTAGCTAAAGTTAAGCAGAGCACAGATTCTTCAAGTGACCAAGAGATGAGTAATTAAAATCTATGAAAACTTGGATTAAGATGCAATTGTGTGAGAAGCGAGTTATGCCATGACATTGATGTTTGGGACTATGGGAAGCGTGTTGGAATTATGATATAAGTGTTGTCATTAATGGAAACTCACTCACACATCAATTCAGTTTTGGTAAAAGGAAACTCACAGTACAACAGGTATATTCAAAGGTTACAGGGCAATGGTACAGAAGAATAGGAAGATGAAACTAAGGTCTACTGATCAGAATAAAGAAGGTAAAGGAAAAATATGATACACGCTAGTCCACTTCATCAAAATAGCATATACACGTTGTTCCACATAACAAAAAGAGTGTATACGTATACACGCACTCCCACGGAAAGCAAAACACGTACATGATTGGAAAACCTAGGTTTTGGTCCAAGGTATTTGGTCCGTGGTATTGACCCTAGGTATTTGGTATGTGGTATTGACCCTAGGTATTTGGTCCAAGGTATTGGTCCTAACTGGTTTTGATCTAAGGTATTGACAAAGGGCCTAAAGCTATATAAGGAGGAGAAATCATAAGGCCAAGAATGCAAGTGTATTGGTTTCTAAGGAATACTTCTATCTAAAGTATATTTTATGTTGCAAGGGCTATGTTTGTGATTTGATCTAAAATACTTTGTGCACCTTGAATTCAATGTTGGATTAGGATCATGAGACCTGAAGTAACTTATTATTGGATGATCTGATTGGGCTAGATCTGATTGTGTACACCTGTTTTATTCTTTAAATGTTGTGATATTGGTTTGTCTGAAGTTCAAAAGTGAAACAAAGATATGAGCTGATATTTGCAGATATGTACATTGGTTCATCTCTTCAAAGGCGCATGTACGCGCAGGTTATACTCTTCAAAATAGTGTGTGTTATCACCCCAAGAAACTATCCTAGGTTGGATCTCAGAGATGCTTGGGAACATTACAAAACTCAACAAGATGTTGGAAATGGATGAATGGAAGGAATGATGCTTGTTCAAGCCAGATAACCACTTCTACTATGCTTAACTCCAGACATGGGTGAACACCCCCAGACTACAAGGCTTTAGACCACCAATTACTCACAGTTTAAGGATTAAGTGAATATGGAGAATACTGACTACACCAGTAGATGTATAGGACCCTGTGATGGCCAGATGCAACCAATAAGGAGGTCTGCAAATCTATTTCCTAATGCACAGACAGGATGATAGCTCTCTGGCACTAAGTAAACAGAAACCTGCATAACAAATTCAATGATACTTGCTAGACTTCAACACAGAGGTGGGATGACAGCCCCTCTAACGCTAAATATCAAGAGCACATGAACAAATGCATAACAGGCATAGCCTAGAATAAAATAGAAGTGGAAAGTGAGCAATTAACAGCAAAAGAAGCTTGTATTAGCTGAAAATGAAGACCAGACGCTGCAAGTGTCAAAGTAGTTATAGTCTCCAGAAGTTGAACCTTACATCAAAACAACAACCATCAACCTTCATGCCAGATTACATCTGTGTTCTAGGTATATATGGAGTTTGTTTACAAAATGTTCTGCTATCCTATACGAGGAGGGGTCATAATGGACCACCAACCACATTAACTATCTAAAATGGGCCTCTGCGATGATCTGCTACTTCAATGGATGAATTTGACATTCTTTGGTACTCTGTTGTACTCCTCGAGCAAGTGAAGTGTCATAAAGGATGAAATTCCTTAACTTCTGAATGTAAGTTTCTTCTTTGGCATCGTCCTTCTTCCTCTCAAGTACACAATGTGTTGAATGCACTAGTTGAAGTAGTAATGCACCAGACACTGATAGATGGCCGCTTCTGTCCTTCGGGTGCATGGCATGACCAGGGGTGAGGATTGCATGGCAGGTGGATGATCTGGTTAGGAGAGCAATACTGGCCATTAGATGGAATAGATGGACAACGGAGATCTCTCGGCGGGAGGCGTCAAGAGAACACAGAACCACAAATGATTGTGAGCCGTTGGATCTTGTAGATGGACAGTGGAAATTGATTTACAGGAACTATCGGGAAAAATATGATAAGACAATCATGAGCCATTGGATCTCGAGCGGACAGATACAACGGCTATCGGGTGGACAAGATGCGTAGGGTTTTAATGAGTGGGAATAGTGGTTTTGAGCAGCGAGCGGTATTGATCGCACTGCTTATGGGAGGCAAGTAGTAATCATATTCGGGGTAGCAATTCCACTCAGGAGAAGACGCATGGCAGATGGAACAGGGTCAATACCACTTTTCCCGTGAGTTAATGTGCAGGCATCTTGCTGGATCGGGAGCAGCGAATGTCGTCAAATCACACGGCAGGAACGATCGGATGACGGGGTCTAACACACACGTTTTGTGTGACTAGTGTGGCAAGGAAAGTAGCAGGCTAGGGACTTTGTAAAAGCACATGGTTATGAGACATAGTAACATGACAAATTAAACTCTGTGCTCGGGGCTAAGAGAAAAAGCTCTTATATGCGATTTTAAACAAAGGACCAAGGAAAGAAAGGAGAAATGAGGATGAGTAAGGTGAAGGGTGGCGGGAACACACTGGCATAGGCTTCTTTTGAGCCAAAACCAAGGACCAAGCTTACTCCAGCTTCTTTGAATTATTAGCAACCTGTAGCAGAGCTAACACTGGCTCCTTCTAGGGATGAGATCCTCCCTATGAGGTCTCAAGAACCTGCAGATCAATGCCTTTCTGATGAAATCAAATTAGCCAAAATTCTTAGTGCTCCATTGGGCATGGATTCTGACTGAACCTAGACTAGAACTGATAAAATAAAATATTTAAAACTTGAAGGCCAAAGACCTTAAATCGCATAAATTTTCAGAAAATGCCCATTAACTGGGCCATCAAAAACTGCTTCTCCCCCCATACTTCACAGTATGAAGGTATTGTTCCCTTGAATCTGAGAAATAATAAAAGGCCCTATCCAGAAAGCATCAAACTTTCCCTGGTTGGCTCTCTTTTCTTTCAGTGCATCCCACTTCAGAACCAAATATCCAACCTGAAAATTATCTACCTTTGTAACTTTGCCAAAAGCTTCCTTGATCTTTTTCCGATGTGATGCAGCCTTTTCAACCAGTTGTTCTCTGATTTAATGTATCTCTGCCAAATCAGTGATCCTTTTAGCCATGTCTTCTTCCTCATTCTGTTCTTGTTGCAGGAACTTTGCCACAAGGAGGGTAAGCTGAATTGGAAATATTGCCTATGTACCATACACTAGCTTGAATGGAGAATTCCCTTTGGATCTCTTAATGGTCACTCTATCAGCCCAAAGTGCGTATTTGAGCTTAGAATCCCAATTCTTTTTGTTTTCCTCTAACATTTTTTTGATTATCCTTATCAGGCTTTTGTTAGAGGATTCTGCTAGACCATTGCCTTGAGGGTAATATCAGGTGGAATGAACCAGTTTAATGCCTATTGAATCACACATATCCACCAATTCTTTTGCCCTGAAGGCTGCTACATTGTCTGTGACTAATTTTTGTGGACAACCAAATCTAGTGAAGATATTTTCTGTCAAAAACTTCATGACCACATTATGATCAGCCTTTCTGGTAGGGATTTCTCCAATCCACTTAGTGAAGTAATCAGTGGCTACTAATATCCATTTGTGCTGGCCACTGGAATGTGGATTGATTTCTCCAATGAAATCCAAGCCCCACTGCTGAAAAGGTCCTTTTGCATGTATTGGTTTAAAGGGCATGGACTTCAACTGTTGTTTCCCTTCAAATCTTTGGCACCTGTCACAAGCTTTAACAAATGAAAAGACATTAGAAAATAAGGTGGGCCAATAGTACCTAGCTCTGACGATCTTATGTGTAGTGATTTTCCAATAATGGTGTCCTCCACACATGTTGGAATGAAATTGTTGCATAACTTCCATTGATTGTTCTTTGTCCAGACACCTCAAAAGCATTCCAGATGGATCCCTCCAATAGAGCAGATTTTCATTAATGCAATATTTAGCTACCCTAAGCTTAATAGTTCTGGCTTGACTTGTGCTTGAGCCTGGAAGGATTTCTAACTTTAGTAAGAATTTAATTATTGCAGAATACCAATGACAAGAAGCTAGATTTTCTGCCACAAACTGTTTTCTCTCTGGTTCAGCTGCTTCCTCGTCTTCTGTTGGACCATTTTCTGAATTCGAGCACATGAGGTTTATGTCCAATGTTCTGCAATTTTCTTCAGCTAATAGCCTAGCAAGACCCTGACCTCTGACAAGTTTAGTGGGCTTCAATTCTATATTAAATTCAATCATCTTTGCAATCCATTTAGCCCTTCTTCCATCAGCATCAGGTTGTGCTAAGACATCTTTTATTGTAGGAGAGGGTACATATGCAATTATCTTGGAATGCAGAATGTAAACTCTGAAAGCTTTCAAAGACTTGATAAGTGCATATGCTTGTTTCTCAATAATATCATACCTCAGCTCAACATCCCTTAAGGTTTTGCTAAAAAATGCCACTGGATTCTTTGAGCCTTCTTCATCTGCTTGCAATAAAACTGCTACAAGGGTGTCTTTAGAGGTAAATGAAAATATATGGAACTCCCTGTTGTAATCTGGACTGCTTAGAGTGGGAGCTTCCATAATGGCTTTCTTAATGGACTCAAAGGATCTTCTTGTTGCCTCAATCCATTTGATCTCTGACCCCTTTTTCAACATGGGTAATATGCTTCATGAGCTCTGCAAAATTTGGTATAAACCTCCTTACAAAATTAATTTTGCCCAAGAATGACTAGATATCCTTCTTTGATCTCAAGACAGACAAAGTCTATATGGCCTTGACTCTTTATGCGTCAATTCGGACACCTGCAGCAGAAACAATATGTCCTAACATCTTGCCTTCTTCTAAAGCAAATTGTGACTTTTTAGGATTGACTAAAATCCCAAACCTTCTACACTTCAGGAAAACTTTTTTCAAATGTTACAAATGGTATTGATGGCTGCTAGAGTATATTGTTATATCATCAAGGTAGATAAGGACAAATTTATCCTTCTCTCCCACAAATGCTATATCCATAGCTCTCTGAAAGGTGGCTCCAACATTCATCAATCCGAAAGGCATCTTGGAATACATAAAAGTGCCCCAAGGAGTGGTGAATGCAGTCTTCTCTTGGTCATCTGGATGTACAGCAATCTGATTAAAACCTGAAAATCCATCTAAGAAAGACATCACTTTGGCACCTGAGACCTTCTGCAATAAATGCTCCATCTTGGGTAGAGGATAGTTGTCTTTCTTAGAGCATTTGTTTATGTTTCTGAAATCAACACAAAGTCTGATTTCTCCACTTTTCTTCCTCACCACTACTAGGTTGGCTACCCATTTTGAATATTTGAGGGGAACTATGATTTTGGCAGCCAGCAACTTTTTTATTTCTTTTTCAATCAAAGGGAGGAGCATAGGATTTATTGGTCTCAACTTCTGTTTGAAATTTATGGTGTCTTTGTCTAAAGGTATTTTATGTTGGATGATCTTTTTATCATATGTTTTCAGGTCATTATATTCCTAGGCAAAGACATCAGCAAACTGCTTCATTAAATTGTAGTATTCAGCACATTGGTTAGCAGACAAATGAGTGGACAGATTTATGCATCTAGGCTGACCTGGACTCCCTATATCATGCTTACAGACTACAGATTGGTCTTCTTTTTGGGCAGCCTTGTAAGGCACATCATTCTAGTCAAACAGTCTTTCTAGAGGAATTAAACCCTTAGGTATATGATTATTGGGCAATTGGACAATACTATCTTTACCAATTTTATTTCTAAGATGGGATTAGGGATTTTCTTGCAAGGCTTCATTCTCTTGGTCAATTTGCATTTCAAAAAATTCATCAATGACTTGCAAGAATCTATTCACTTCATCATCATCTTCAAAAACTTTCCAATGGTGGAAATTATCAGGCAAGGATGGTGTGTATTTCATTTCGACTTTATAAACTAGTCTGGGAGGCATGGGAGGGATAAACATGCTAGCAGACACGGCAAGGGAATCAGCAAGCTAATTTTTGGCTCTAGGGATATATGAGATACAAAAATTATCAAAATAATCTTTGAGCCTCCATACCTCATCTCTGTATGCTTTCAACCTTGGGTGCTTTGCTTGAAAAGTTTTGTTCACTTGTTAAATGATTAGATCAGCGTCTCCAAACACCTTTATGTTCTTGATTCCTCTGTCTTTTGTTGCGTTCGGGCCCAATATTAGAGCCTCATATTATGTTATATTGTTCGTGACTTGGAAGGCTAGCTTAAAAGATAGCTATGTGCTTTCTTGTTGTGGAGATATCAGCACCACCCCTACTCCTGCAGTCTCCCTGGAACATGCTCCATCAAAGAACATCTCCCAAACCTGACTTCCTTGCTCTTCCTCAGCTTGAACTATTAGTTTCCTAAGTTGCATTGAGGCCTTCTGAGATTCTTCTATTTGGAGAATACATGCTCCAAATCAGTGTCCACAGCATAAATAGGATGATTAGAAGGATTCTTCTCATCACTGATGATTTATGCCAACTGTGCTTCTCTATACAATCTCCTGCTTTCTCCCCCAAAGGTTGGGACAGTGGCATAAGATAAATCATTCTGTAATGTCCCACCTAGTCTCTTAATCCATCCTCTAGACAATAGCATGCCAAACTTAGGAGAGACATATGCTACAATAATGTCCATCACCATGCTCTTCATGGGTAGCTGAGTTAGGTTAATGGCTAAATCTTTGATCAATCCTAGACATTTCACATTCCTTGAATCAAAGGAGAATAGATCATGATATGGTCTGGTGATGTCAAGGCCTAACTCTTCCATGACAGCATTTGGCATCAGATTGTGGCTAGCCCCAGTGTCTAGCAAGAAATTGTGGAGGATTTCATCATGAATGATCAAGGAGACATAAAAAGATGGAGAATTATCATTAGCAAGTTTGGTCATTGGACTAAGCACAACCGCAAGCCTATCATCTTGCAAATTGACAGAGTCAATGGAAGTTTGTGTGGCTTTCAGTTTAAGAGCTTCAAGGATAAGCTTTCTAAACACTTCACTCTTTACAAGTTCTAACAGAGGCATAGATATTTTTAACTTATGGACTTCTGCTTCAAAGCTGAAAGGGAAAGATGACTTGTCAAAACCTCTTACCTCTTAAACTGGTGCTTTTAGGATGACTGGATCAGCTGCTGGTCTTTTCTGTTTGGTATTCTGTGACTTTGTTTGGACACCAACTTTTTGGGCAGGATTCTCCTTGACATTATATGCATGTGACCTCAGATTATATCTTCGTTGCTCATCAGTTTTCAAAAGAGCCTCTCTATCCCATTCTTGACTGGTTTGGTCCTGCAGTAGTGATTCTTCATACGCAACTAATGTCAAAAATGCAGTGCTGCCTTTATCTTCCATGCAATGTATTTCATCCTCCTCTTCGAATTGTTCCTCCCCCATGACTACATTTTGAAAAGGAGCTTTAACCTTCTGTTCTTCATTTGGATCTTTACCCCTCTAAATGATTTTTAGCTGTTCATTTTCTCTTCTGAATGGATTGGGATTTCTTGGAGCAAATGTGTTCTGCTGCCTTGTCTTTCCTAAGTTCTGCTCAATCTTCAGCTTAGATATCTCAGCAGCCAATGACTCTATCATTCTAGTCATTTTATCAAATTTAGGCTCTGAATATGAAGCAAAGGAAGAAGAAGCCTCACCTCTCTACCTCCTTTTGTCAGCATGACTTTTGAGTTTTTCTGCAGCCATGATATTAGATTCTACTTCTAGGGTTGCATCTTGCATATCTGCCAAAGTGGCACATCTTCTTTCTCTCAACCATAAGCAGAAATCAAAGTCAAAAGCATTGGCATAGGTGAGTTTGGCAGAGATGGGGGTTGGCTTAACTTCAGTTGGTATCTTACTATACATACGATTGAATCTTTTATTAAAATCAGGCAATGATTCCCCATTTTCTCTCTTCAGGTTACCAAACTCAGTATGGTAATACAGAAAGTCTTTTTTATCTCCCCAGTGCTTCAAAAATGCATCATATAAAGCTTCAATATCAACAATATATCTAGGGGTAAATTATCTGAACCAATTTATGACCTCTCCATCAAGGCTTTGGACAAAAACTCTCATCGACACATCATCTTCACTGATATCCAGGTTATCAACATAACTGTAAAAAGATTCAAGGTGTTCTTTAGCAGTTACCCCATCTGTACTGGTAAACTTAGGCATGTATTTCTGATATTCTCCAGTAGGCATGCCATTCAAAGGAACAAGAAGAACCAAGGGTCCATACCTAGCAGCTATAATTCTTTCCATCTTCGTAGGTGCTTGTTTTCCTGCCATGATTGGGGTGGGTGGAATGCTACTGATAGATTGAATAGTGGGGAACAATGAAATTGATGACAGAGATAAGGGAGTGTGATGGACTATATGGGAGGCTATCTTTGGACTAAGATCCAAAGGGGAACTAAATGAACAAGGAGCTGTGTGAATCTCTGAAGGAATTTTCTCACTAGCAATACTAGGGTCTAAATCTTCAAACTGTATATTCTCAACTATAACTTTCTCTTGTAGAGATAAATAAGACTTCTTAGGTTTACCTGATCCTGATGCTCCTTTCTGTGATGTTTTCTTCTGCTTAACAATCCTCTTAGGGTCAGGTACTGGATCAGCTGGTGATTTCTGAGGATTTCTCCGGGTGTGCCTCACAAACTGAACCAAAACTGAAACATGGAGTCGCCAAAGGTTTGGTTTCCTCCAGTGGAGTCGCTAGATATATGATTACAACCAGAAATGTGCCCAGACTTTGTCTATCATCAAAATTTGGAACTGTGTCATTTCCCAGGGAAGCTAAGTTTCAACCTCCTCTCCCCGACAACGGCGCCAATTAATGTTATCACCCCAAGAAACTCTCCTAGTTTGTATCTCAGAGATGCTCGTGAACATTACAAAACTCAACAATATGTTGGAAATGGATGAATGGAAGGAATGATGCTTGTTCAAGCCAGATAACCACTTCTACTATGCTTAACTCTAGACATGGGTGAAGACCC
Source organism: Pinus taeda (assembly GCA_000404065.3). Lineage (NCBI taxonomy): Eukaryota > Viridiplantae > Streptophyta > Pinopsida > Pinales > Pinaceae > Pinus > Pinus taeda. Next base: position 69,311 of record APFE030169700.1, on the reverse strand, counting down.
CTAGACTACAAGGCTTTAGACCACTAAATACTCATAGTTTAAGGATTAAGTGAATATGGAGAATACTGACTACACTAGCAGATGCATAGGACCCTGTGATGGTCGGTTGCAACCAGTAAAGAGGTCTGCAAATCTATTTCCTAATGCACACATAGGATGACAACTCTCTAGCACTAAGTAAACAGAAACTTGTATAACACATTGAATGATACTTGCTAGACTTCAACACAAAGGTGGGATGACAGCCCCTCTAATGCTAAATATCAAGAGCACATGAACAAATGCATAACAGGCACAACCTAGAATAAAATAGAAGTGGAAAGTGAGCAATTAACAACAAAAGAAGCTTGTATTCACTGAAAATGTAGACCAGACATTGCAAGTGTCAAAGTAGTTATAGTCTCCAGAAGTTGAACCTTACATCAAAACAACAACCATCAACCATCATCCCAAATTACTCTGTGTTATAGGTATATATGGAGTTTGTTTACAAAATGTTATGCTATCCTATACGGGGAGGGGTCATAATGGACCACCAACCACATTAACTATCTGAAATGGGCCTCTACTACGATCTGTTGCTTCAATGAATGAATTTGACATTCTCTGGTACTCTGTTGTACTCCTCAAGCAGGTGAAGTGTCGTAAAGGATGAAATTCCTTAACTGCTGAATGTAAGTTTCTTCTTTGGCATCGTCCTTCTTCCTCTCAGGTACACAATGTGTTGAATGAAGTAGTTGAAGTAGTAATGCACCAGACACTAATAGATGGCTTCTTCTGTCCTTTGGCTGCACTGCATGACCAGGGGTGAGGATTGTAGGGCGGGTGGATGATCTGGTTAGGAGATCAATACTGGCCATTGGATGGAACAAACAAATGATGGAGATCTCTCGGCGGGAGGTGTCAGGAGGACAAAGAGGCACAAATGATTGTGAGCCGTCAGATCTTGCAGATGAATGGAGAAGATTGATTTGCAGGAGCTATCAGGAAAAATATTATCAGACAATCGTGAGCCATTGGATCTCGGGCGGGCAGATCCAACAACTATTAGGCGGACAAGATGCGTGGGATTTTAACGAGCGGGAACAGTGCTTTTGAACGGCAGGCGGTATTGATTGCACCGTTGATGGGAGGCAAGCGGTAATCGTATGTAGGGTAGTGATTCCACTCAGGGGAAGATGTGTGGCGAATGGGACAGGGTCAATACCACTTTTCCCATGAGTTAATGTGCGGGCATTTTGTGGGATCGAGAGCAACGAATACCGTCAGATCACACCGCAGGAATGATCAAACGGCGGGGTCTAACACACATGTTTTTTGTGACTGGTGTGACAGGGAAAGCAGCGGGCTAGGGACTTTGTAAAAATGCATGGTTATGAGGACATAGTCACATGACAAATTCAACTTCACGCTCGGGGCTAAGAGCAAAAGCTCTTATATGCAATTTTAAACAAAGGACCTAGGAAAGAAAGGAGAAATGAGGATGAGTAAGGTGAAGGGTGGTGGGAACACACTGGAATAGGCTTCTTTTGAGCCAAAACCAAGGACCAAGATTATTCCAGCTTCTTTGAATTATCAGCAATTTGTAGTAGAGCTAACAGTGTGTACAAAAGAAAAGCTTCTTTTTTAGATCTGACTAATCTATCTGATCAAATTCTATTGTTTTACTGTTGTCTGTCAATGAAGTCTTCTTAGATATAAATGTAAAATTGAATGCATAAGGAGGTTGGTATTTGATTGATTGATTGTATAAGTGAGAAGAAGTGATCTCTATCACTGCCTGTGTAAAGATTTGTAAGTTGATACTAGATATTCAGTGTATTGCTAGTTGGCACAGACTTGATTCAAAAGTTTATGTTTGCAATAGTTTTGAACGTATACGTAGGTTTGATTAACGGAAGTAGCGTATACACACAGTTTTGGTTCAGCCAAGTAGCGTATACATTCTGATGCATGGTTTTTGAGGTTACAGTTAGTTCTGAATGATGATGCAGGTTTCTGGGTTCAACACATTGTTATGGTGTCAGTGATCTAATTGTTTAGATTAACTAAATGTTGGTTGATGTAGTATAAGTTTAAAAGTTTTTTATGGGTCCAGTATGAAAATTGGATGAAACATGGCCTTCAGATTGTGGTTTTTTGATCCAGGAGTATCCAGTCTGAAAATTCATGAAACGTTGTCCCTGGAGGAAGAAAGAAGATCATAGCCTTTTGTAGGTTGGTGCGTACGTACTAGTAAACAAATTGGTTTGTACAATAGCTAAGGGGTTGCAACTCCCTTTCCATTAGAAGCTAGAGAACGATAGAAGGTTGTAGCCTGCTGCAGGTGGATGCCTACGTACTGGTATGAGTCTGCACTAGTATAAGATTGTAAACAATTTTTCTTATTATTAAAAGAAGACAGAGATGACAGCAGGAGGTGGTTTTCACCCACATTGGGTTTCCACCTTAAATCTTTGTGTTCATGTGTATTTCTTATGTGTGATGCTTTATTCTTATTTTATTGCATTGTCTAATAAGTTACTGATGTACTGGTTTAAGATCAACACATGATAAATTGTCTAAATCACAAGTTCTCTGGATATATGTTGGTTTCTCTAATCACAGTTATGTGTACATGCTAGTTCACTTCACTGAAGTGGCATATATAAATCTGTTTGGGAAATAAAATTATTGATCTGATAATACTGATTCACCCCCCCTTTCAGTATCATTTCCAACAATTGGAATCTGAGTAGGTCCTTCAGAAGAAGCTTGATCACTTGAAGGAAGATCTTTCAAGATGAATAATCACGAAGGCATGGGATCCATCAAACCACCAATCTTCAATGGGAGCAACTTAGTATATTGGAAAATAAGAGCCAAAGCCTATCCACAATCGTTGCAACTGATGTTTGGGAAATTGTGGAAGGAGGATATCAATTTCCAGCAGCAATTCCTATAGAATCTACAAGTAAGAAGTTATATGAAACTAATGCCAAAGCTGTCAATACATTACTGGGAAGTCTATCAGAATTAGAATTTGTCAAGTTCATGCAACTCAGGACAGCCAAATAAATATGGTACAAAATCATTCAAAGCTATGAATGAGACTCTCAGGTAAAACATGCTAAGCTTAAAACTCTCAGAATTCAGTATGAAACTCTTAATATACATAATGATGAGAGTATAGCTAGTTACTTTTTACATATAGATGAGATTGTTAATTCCATGAAGAATCTAAGTGAAGAAATAAAGGAAGTTACTTTAGTTGAGAAAACTTTGAGATCTTTGTCTTCTAAATTTGAGTCAAAAGTGTTTTCCATATAAGAAAAACAAAATCTTCAAACTATCACTGTGACTCAACTTCATGGAATAATAACTGCCTTTGAAATGAGAAAATGAGGTCCATTAGATATGAGAGAAGCTGCATTTAAAGCATTAGCAAAGGGAAAAGAAAAGGAAGAGAACAATGAACCAAGACACATTTTTGAAGAAGAAGATGAGGTAAATTTTGTCAAGAAGCTTCAACGGGGTTCAGGAAGGTTCAGAGGCAAGCTACCTTTCAAATGCTTTGCTTGTGGTAGAGTCAGTCATTATGCTACCAAATGTCCTCATAAAGATAAAAATGAAAAAGGGAAGGAATATGCAAAAGGAAATAGGAAATAGGTTGTGAATAGAAGGAGTTACTATACGCATGAAGATAGTGATGGTTTATCTAATAGTGATGAAGATGAAACTCAACAAGATTATAGACTTCTCATGGCCTATGACAATGATGATTTTTTGGATGCATTGGAAGAGGAAGACTTTCATGAAGAAATCACTAAACTCAAAATCTATTTAGAAGAAAAGAATATGATCATAGATACTTTGACACACCAACTTTTTGAAAGAGAATAACACAATGAAAATCTAGAATGTGAAATTGTGGGTCTAAGAAAAGATGTTGAGAAGTCAAAATCTCTCAATCTTAGATCTACTAAAGGATCAGAAACTTTTAATGAAATTATTAAAGTTCAACATTTTCCTCTGATAAAGATAGGTCTTTGATATACTGAAGAATCATATCAATCACAGAAGTCGTTAACCTCCACCAAAAGCTATCTTGATGCAGAAAATACCAGTGAACAGTATGTCAATCGTTAGCAAAGGCCTAAAGCCCATTATCAGGTAAACCATACCCAATTTACTCCAAGGATGAATACCAATAGAAGCTGCAACCAACAGGTAAACAATGTCAAAAGATTCGATGGTCATAGAAACTTCTTTAATGGGCAATGTTTTTCATGTCATAACATTGGGCACAAGGTTGCTCAATGCATTTCTTACAAAACCATCATGACTAGAGAAGTACGAAATCAAAGGAGTGTAACAGGAATCAAGAAAAGTTCCTATAATAACTTTTCTCCTCTTGAAAATGAAATAGAATCCTCGATTTGTAACAACTTTGGTCATGAAGAATCTGAATGCGAGAGAAAATTTTGGCGAACACTTCAAAAGGAGAAAACACCATTAAATTGCAAGATATGGAGAAGGAATAAATCGCAATCAAAAAGATGTGGTATAGTCTTGCATGCATAAGGACAAGAAAACCAGTGGTACATCGATAGTGGATGCTCCAAACACATGACAGGTGATAAAGAGAAACTTCACTCAGATAATGCTTTAGAAAAAGAGAAGAATTTCTCATTTAGAAATGATACTGCAGTTGTCATTAAAGATAAAGAATCTATTTTATTGAAAGAAAAGGTTAAAGCTGGGAATGTTATGTATGTAGGTAGTTTAAAGCATAATCTGTTGAGTGTCAGTCAAATGTGTGATTAAGGAAATGAACTGGTGTTTCAGTCAAATGGATGTGTTGTTCATGAGCTTGATACAGGAAAGACCATGATCAAAGGTACAAGAACTCCAAACAACTTATACATACTCAAAGGAGGAAAACAACAATGCTATCTACGAAAAACAAATGAAAATTGGTTGTGGCATAGAAGATTGGGATATCTAAGCTTTCCTCAAATAAGAAAAGCATGCAACCTCAAGGTAGTTTGTGATCTTCCAGATATCAGCATCCCATAAAATACCATATGCAAACCATGTCAAATAGCTAAGAAAACTAGAGTTCACTTCATTGAAAAGGAAGGGTCAACAAGTAAGCCTCTTGAACTTATCCATACTTATTTATGTGGAACAACAAGGAAAAAGTCACCTCGTGGAGAAGAATAATTTATTTTGTTTATTGATGATTTTTATAGAATGTGTCGGATAGGTCTTCTAAAGCATAAAGATGAAGCATTTGAAAAGTTACAAATCTATGATTGTAAGTCTGCATTATCTAACAGGTACTAGACTTGACATCATCCATGTAGTAGGAATTGTTGGAAAGTTCCAAGCAAATCCAAAGGAATCACATCTCTAGGCAATCCAAAGAATTTTCAAATATCTTCAAGGAACTCAGGACTTTGGACTGTGGTATCCTAAAGATACAGACCTAACTCTTCATGCATATACAGATGTTGATAGGGTAGGAAGTGTTGATGATCGAAAGAGCACTACTGGTGGTGCATTCTATATGGGTCCCCGGTTGGTATCTTGGTTAAGCAAGAAACGAAGTTTGATTGCTTTATCTACAGCTGAAGCAGAATATGTGGCTGTTGCATCTTGCTGCACACAACTACTTTGGATGAAGAAAACTTTGAAAGACATTCAGATCACATATACTCCACCCATCTCCATTCTATGTGATAATACAAGTGCCATCAGTATTTCAAAAAATCTAGTCATGCACTCCAAGACCAAGCACATACCCATCAAGTACCATTTTCTACGAGAACAAGTGCTTGAAAAAAAGGTCAAATTGGAGTAAATTCCCTCCAAAGAATAGGTTGTAGGTATTGACCCTAGGTATTTGGTCCAAGGTATTGGTCCTAAGTGGTTTTTGTCTAAGATATTAACAAAGGGCCTAAAGCTATATAAGGAGAAGATCATAAGGCCAAGAGTGCAAGTTTATGGGTTTCTAAGGAATACTTCTATCTGAAGTATATTTTATGTTGTAGGGGCTATGTTTGTGATTTGATCTAAAAGACTTTGTGCACCTTGAATTCAATGTTGGATCAGGATCATGAGACCGGAAGTGACTTATTATTGGATGATCTAATTGGGCTAGATATGATTGTGTACACCTGTTTTATTTTTTAAATGTCGTGACCTAGGTTTGTCTAAAGTTCAGAAGTGCAGCAAAGTTATGAGTTGATATTGTAAATATGGATGCTAGTTCATCTCTTCAAAGGCATGTGTACATGCAAGATATACTCTTCAAAATAGTGTGTACAAAATAAAAGCCTCTTTTTCAAATCTGACTCATCTGTCTGATCAAATTCTATTGTTTTATTGTTGTTTATCAATAAAGTCTTCTTTTGAATGTAAAATTGAATGCATAAGGAGGCTGGTATTCGATTGATTGATTGTATAAGTGAGAAGAAGTGATCTCTATCACTTTCTGTGTAAAGTTTTGTACGTTGATAGTAGATATTCAGTATATTGTCGGTTGGTACAGTCTTGATTCAAAAGTTTATGTTTGCAGTAGTTTTGAAGGTATATGCAGGTTTGATTAACGAAAGTAGCGTATACACGTAGTTTTGGTTCATCCAAGTAGCGTATACACTCTGATGCATGGTTTTTGAGGTTACAGTTGATTCTAAATGATGATGCAGGTTTTTGGGTTCAGCACAATGTTCTTGTATTAGTGATCTGATTATTCAGATTAACTAAATGTTGGTTGATGTATTTTAAGTTTAAAAGTTTTTGATGGGTCCAGTATGAAAATTGGATGAAACGGGGCCTTCAGATTGTGGTGTTCTGATCCAGGAGTATCCAGTCTGAAAATTCATGAAACATGGTCCCTGGAGTAAGAAATAAGGTCATAGCCTTCTGTACATCGGCGCTTACATACTAGTAAACAAATTGGCTTATACAAGAGCTAGGGGGTTGCAGTTCCCTTTCTAGTAGAAGCTGGAAAACGAGAGAAGGTTGTAGCCTTCTGCAGGTGGGTGCCTACATACCAGTATGAGTCTGCACCAGTATAAGATTGTAAGCAGATTTTCTTATTATTAAAAGAAGACAGAGACGATAGCAACAGGTGGTTTTCACCCACATTGGGTTTCCACCTTAAATCTTTGTGTTCATGTGTATTTCTTATGTGTGATGCTTTATTCTGCTTTTACTGCACTGTCTAATAAGTTACTAATGTACTGGTTTAAGATCAACACATGATAAATTGTCTAAATCACAAGTTCTCTGGATATACGTTGGTTTCTCTAATCATAATTTCATGTACATGTTAGTTCACTTCACTGAAGTAGCGTACATAAATCTGTTTAGGAAATAAAATTATTGATCTGATAATATTGATTCACTCCCCCTCTTAGTATTATTTCCAACAAAGTGGAAAACCATTCAGATTAAATGAAGAATCAGGCTCTGAATACAGTCCATTGTCAGGATCTCCTAAAAGTGACAATGAAGGTATTATTATGAGATCACTACGAAGTGTGGTGCAGATCATAAGTCAGGGTATCTCGGGGATACCCCACCCATCCACCCCACCATCACCTCCACCTTTGTCACATACACCTACACATCCACCTCCACCTGCACCTCTACATCAACCATTCAACATGGAGAACATAATGAAGATGTTTATCTTTGAAGGGGTGGGAAGCAAAGACCCTGAGCAGTTATGGTTCATCGCAGATGTTGTGTGGAAGGCACAACAGATTATGAATGAAAATATGAAGAAAGCGCAATTGGTCACGACACTACAGGATAGGGCATTAACTTGGTATATCAAGTTGTGTACAGATAGACCCAGCTCAATGATGGAAGAGACTCAATAGGTTCTAAACAGTGAGTTTAATAAACCTAAGTCTCAGGCGCATTCTATAACAGAGTTTAAGGAAATACAACAGAGGGTAGATGAGTTCGCATGGGACTTTGATCGGGGGCTAAAGTGCGTGATTTTGTAGGCTAATATGTCTATCACAAAATCCCAACATAGGGACTAGTACATCGTTTCACTCTTACCCCATCTGAGGTTACCATTTTCACAGTAGAAAAATAGGAATGCAAGTGGAGGCTACAGAGATCGGAATGAGATTAGAAGCCTCACCAATGTAGGACATGAACATTGGATTACAACAGATTCAGTCACAACTAGAAAGCTTGCACATTAAGCTATAGAGCTTGAATATATGAAAATAAGCTCAATATAATGTGCACGCAGAGGTATGGTGCATAAAATGTAAATACAAGGGTCATGATAAGGATCCTTGTCCTGTTTATCAAAATTACTTGATTGGGGGAGGTATTGTTCCACTGAAACCTAAGAACATCGTGGGACTGAACAAAGGAGTCCCCTTATGGTGAACTATCTTCTAGATAGTTGGAAAGAAGGCAACGAATCATTGTCACCTCTTCCAAACATTTGTACAAACTCCATAACCGTTGGTTTGTACCTTCCATAAATCAGTTGGGCAGGATGAGCGAAACTACAAAAGCTAGAAATTAATAATGGATCGCACGCCTACATATAGAATTCAAGTAGAAACTTAGCCTCAGGATCAGAGTGTAGGTGTAGTGCGTGAGGGATTATATGTTCGTGGAAAAGGAAGAGAAGGAGGGTATGGGAGAGGTCGTGGCTAAGTTATTTGCTATAACTATGGAGAAGCAGGAAATTTTGCTTGCAACTGTCAAAACCCAATGCATCCATCTTGTCATTATTACAAATAGTTTGATCATGTGATAGAGGATTTTCCAATGTTGATAGCCAAAATGCAATTGAAGAAGACTCATTCACCTACGCAAAATATACAGATGATGAGGGCTAAGCCTCATGAAGAGGACCACAATATTAATATAGTCACCCGAAGTGGTATTGCCAAGGGAGAAGATAAAGGAAAGTAGCCAAAAGCCAAAGGTTGGGTGTTCAAGGCTGCCAAAAACGAGGTTGGATTTTATCTCAATAGGGATAAATAAAATTTTATGGAAGCCAAGAAGAACTTCGTTGAGGCTTCTACATCGGGGAGTGAAGAGAAATTAGCTGAAAATAATGAACAACAAAACGTGGATCCTTCACTCTTGGCTACTTTTCTGAAAACCTGTATGAAGTTGTTGCGGGATAGGAAGGAAGTGTAAGGGCTTCAAGAGCTAATTGGAAATTTTACATGCAAAATCAAGACTCCTCCCGAACAGCATGTTGTGAGAAAATTGGGAAAACATAAGAAGCAGACAGGGTGTGAGATGAGGTTGACCACGCAGATTGGAGAAGATGAAATGGATCAAGTCATCCTAGATATAGGATCTTATGCGAATGTACTACCAAAGAAGACATGGGAAAGTATGGGGAGACATGCACTACAATGGTCTCCTATATAGCTACACATGGCCAATCAATATAAAATCATTCTTATGGGATGCTTGTATGGGGTAACAGTAGATATTGAGGGAGAAAGTGCTTTGGATGATTTTGAAGTAGTTGAAATAGTAGATGAAAGCAATCCTTACCCTGTGCTATTAGGAATTGTTTGGGCCTTCGACATGGATGCGGTAATTAACTTGAAGAAGTGAAGGATGAAATTTGAGAAGAAGGCACAATGGGCTATTGTCCCATTGGATCCCACTAAAGGAGTGCACTATATTGTGCCAATACACGACTATGAAGAGGAAGATGATTTAGATCAAATATACAAGATCACTATGTGCAATGAAGATTGGATCAATCCCACTGTGGATGGGTGAATTACATGGGATAGAAATAGCTCATGTACCTCAGATTCAGATGAAGAGCTCAAGCACCATGTTAGGGTCCAACCCTAACCCCTTTATTTATGTAATAAACTCAATAGGTTCAAGTCATAGTCATAGTTAGTTAAAGAGTCAAGAAATCCCATATTAATAATTGTAAGTGGTTAACCCACATTTAAGGAAGGGACCACAGTTAGTTGCAAACAAGCCATAATTAATAAATAAAGTGGTTAACCCATGTTATGCAAAGGACCACTATTCGTTATGTTGTTGAAGGTCATTTAGCTATAAATAGTCGTAGTTAGAAGGGAAAGATCATTGATTCTTATTTAGTAATCGAGTTCTACTCTATTGGAGGTTGCCCCCTCGAAGAGGCAAGTGAACATTTCTTTTATCTCTAAATAATAAAATACTTGTTGTTTTTCTCATTTTATTCTATGTTCTGGGTTGTATTTCTTTGCATATTTGGTATTCTGGAATTTCTCACAAGTCAAGAGCATAACAAGTGGTATCAGAGCACTTTCCTAGGCTGTTATACCTCCATTTTTGCAAAATTGTTTTTTAGGCTTGAGACGTTCTACGGCGTCTTTAAACCACGAGATTTACCATTGAGTTCATAAATCATTCATGGACCAGATCTTCAAACTGCATGGCATGCCAAATTCCATTGTGTCTGATTGTGACCCAATTTTCAAGAGCCAATTTTGGCAAGAAATTTTCAAGCTACGAAGCACAAACCTCCAACTAAGTACTACCTATCATCCCCAAACTGATGGTTAAACTGAAGTAGTCAACAAATGTTTGGAGACATACCTAAGGTGCTTCACTTCAGAAAAGAAGCATCAATGGGTACAGTGGCTACCTTTAGCTAAATGGTGATATAATACTAACTATCATGAAGCCACCAATATGACTCCATATGAAGCAGTGTATGGCCAACTCCCACCTTCACCTATATCTTATATCCCTGGATGCTCTAAGGTGCAAGAATTTAATCAAATCCTATAGAACTGTGTCGCCATGCTAGATCATCTCAAAGATAATCTCCATCAAGGTCGGAATCGAATGAAGCAACAGGCATACCAACATCATTCAAAGTGCACATTTCAAGAAGGGGATCAGGTATTCCTGCGGCTACAACCATATAAGCAAACATCGCTCAAAGAAAATGGCTTGCAGAATAGATTTAAAATTCTATAGACCTTATCAAATACTTCACTGCATTGGAGCAGTAGCCTACAGGTTGGCCTTGCCACCAATTTAAAAAATACATCCAGTGTTCCATGTATCATGCCTCAATAAAGTCATGGGAAACAATTGAAGAATTCAAACCAGTCTACTCGAACTGGATGAGGAAGGTTCACTATGGATCCAACCTGAATAGGTCCTCGATACTTGTGAAAGACATCTACGTGGCTACATGATCAAGGAAGTCCTTGTCAAGTGGAAAGAACACCTCTCGAGAAGATGTGACCTAGGAACCAACCACTATTCTTCAACAATTTCTGCAGCTTCAACCTTGAGGACAAGGCTGCTTTTAATGGGGGAGGGCATGTTAGGGTCCAAACCTAACCCCTTTATTTATGTAATAAAACCAATAGGGTCAAGTCATAGTCATAGTTAGTTAAAGAGTTAATAAAGCCCGTATTAATAATTGTAAGTGGTTATCCTGCATTTAAGAAAGGGACCATAGTTAGTTGCAAATGGGTCATAATTAATAAATAAAGTGGTTAACCCATGTTATGCAAAGGACCACTATTCATTAGGTTGTTGAAGGTCATTTCGCTATAAATAGTCATCGTTATAAGGGAAACATCATCGATTCTTATTTTGTAATTCATCTCAACTTTGCTGGAGGTTACCCCCTCGAAGAGGCAAGTGAACATTGCTTTTATCTCTTAATAATAAAATAATTGTTGTTTTTCTCATTTTATTATGTGTTTGGGGTTGTATTTCTTCTCATATTTGGTATTCTAGAATTTCTCATAGGTCGAGAGCATAACACACTAGCAAAATAGATTGCATGAAGTCTCCATGCTACGTTGTAACATGATGATGAAGTCGCTTCAATGTGTCTCTACAGAGGTACAAAATCTACCTCATTATGATGGTATGAATTATGTTAACTTATTTTTGGAGTAGTTTGAAAAAGAATTACCAGAGGAATATAGGTTCCAGGCATTAGATTTAGTGTTGTGCACTACACCTGCATGATTGTGGGGAACACATAAGGATAGCTTTGCTAACTGGAAGGAGTAAAAATGCATGATGAAGCTAATGTTCAGGTACATGAATACCCATTTGACTAAAAAATATTCGGGCAAGGATGATTCACGCGAGCATTTGGCTCGTTGGACTAGGGCTTGGGGGCAGGAGCCTCAACTGAAATGGGTAATTATCTTTTGTCACACCGTAGATGCTATTCCAAATGAACTAGTACTTAGAGAGAGAGCTACGCTATGGGATGGTCGAATGGGATATCCTGAGAGAAAGTTTCTTGTAAACTTTCATCTTTGAGGACCACTTCATGTGTATTGATGAAGCACTCCAAGAAATTAAGGACCCCATCTTCAGAATACCTGAGGAGCTAGTAGAATGGGTTCAACCAAACTAGAATAGGCAGTTGCGCCACATTGGAATTCTATAATGTAACTGCAGAAGAAGAAGAAGAGGATGCAAGAAATATTAACATTCCAGAGTCTAAGGGACAACGTGAGGTTGAAGGACCCTAAGCATCAAACCCTGATATAATATCGCCTTTAAATACCAGGCAAGTGAACATTGGATTGGAGGAGAAACCTAAGTTTGCAAAGATAAGCGATTACTGGGATGAAGATACAGTCGATAAGGTTGTGGAACTACTGCGCGAATACTAGGACTTGTTGATGCAGGGTCACCCCCACTTACACCCACAGTATGCATGTAAAATGCATAAACACATTTGTCCCAAGAATTTAACTCACAAAGGAGTCAAATCTACAACCATCAATGGTTAAGGCCCTATTAATCCATTCCTATGTTGAATCACTTATAAAAACCCAACATGGGTTAACCCCTAGCCCATATATACTTATCAGGACTATTATCAACCCTCAAGCCTTCATATAAGACTCTATTAAAGCCCTTTCATTAATCCCTCCTATCGGAACTTTTAAAACCCTCATAACCTTCATTTAAACCTTCGTTAACCCTTAAGCCCGTATATATAACCTTCCCTCTTTAAACATGGGTTACATATATTTAACATGTAAAACCTTCTATCGGCGTTATTTCCTTATAAACCATTACAAAGGAAATACCCACAAAACAAACCTTTCCACTTTGGTACAGTCTCTGCATAGTTCTCAAGGTTTCCCCTTTATCGTTGATTGCAATCGGGTATTGGCTCCTCCACGGTTTCCTTAGCATTGGCTCTCTCGCATCTGATATGCAAACATATAACTTTTCTGGAATACACAAGAAAACACCAAAAACCTTGGGCTGAACTTCAAAGTTTATAAGCCTGCATTCACAAATATTGTCGGGTCCACTCCTTCGAAGCCTTCCCTCATTGCTCTGCCGATCTCCCTTCTCCGACACCTCTGATCTTCGATCGCCAATTATTGGCTATCAGTGCATCGCTTCATCACAATATCACAAGTCAGAGTATTTCAAGGGTCGATGTTATAATGCATAAAAGCTCCGATGTGATCAAGCTCACAGACCCAATAGGATTATAAATCCACCTTCATAAAATTTCGGATCCAGTTCTATCACAATATTGGAGTTTGTCAATTCAATAAGCTTGGTTCCCCTCCACTGAAGCGATGCGATGTGATAATGTTTCATCGATGCGGCTTAATCCTGGTCGTTGATCTTAAAGATCCAACGGCTGCTGTGCAACCATACTTCACTTCTCCGCTACTCTGTTTACTTATGTTTTTACACTATTTATTCAATTTCCCTTTGTGGTTCTGGTTTCTTCAAAGATTCTGGGTCTTCTGCTGTTTCATTGTGCACTCTTTGTGAGATTGTCTTCTACGAATTCTTACATCACCTTCTCTTCAGAGCTTCACTCTAATCATCCAAGTGGATTCAATGATCCCTTATGATTCCTCCTAATCGTTCTTCTCCTCTGCATATTTCTTCAGAACTCTACCTACAACCTCTGTTACAGAAACTACGAATTCAAGAATAATCAATCATTACACACTTATTTCACACATTTACACAGTACCAAAATGAAGCTCTGTATATAAATATGAACAATTGATTACATTCAAGACTCTTTGTCTCTCACAAGCCTAATCTTCAATATCAGTGCCCCCCCCCCCCTTCTACTTTGCCTGTAGGCTTACAATTATACTAGCAAGGTTCGTTGAACTAATTTTGGTTCGATTCCTAAATCTACTGAATTGACTCCTAAATCCTCTATGTCCATTTCTACTTCAATTAATTCCTAAGTACTATCTCTAGTTCCTCGAATTATGGAACTATTTTAAGAGTCATAATTGACTTTTGACTCTTGTCATTATTCACCACACATGTTCTCCTTTAATTCGAGAGCATTTACAACTTCCTCTCATTATCTAATTAATTCCTATTCTATGCACTCAAAAGCCTAATATTACATTAATTCATCACTTAGGAATCCAACTTCCTTAAAATACATGACCCCCTATGTCTACTTAATTACAATGATTTTCTCTTGGGTTGAATTCTCCTGCATCACTTGTTCCCAACTATGTTCTTGGATTTGAAATGAATAATAGGGGATCTAGGTGTCATGAATATCACCTTAAAGCGCAACATGAATACCATGAAACAAATACCCTACCGTCTAAACCCCAAGTATAAGGAGAAGGTGTGCAAAGAGCTAGACAAGATGTTGGAAGCTGGAATCATTGAGCTGGTGGAAGTATCTGATTGAATGAGCCCTATGGTTGTTCAGGAGAAAAATAAACAAGAATAAATCAGAATATGCATAGATCTAAGGACTCTTAACAACGCATGCATTCACAATCCATTTCCAACACCATTTACAGATGAAGTTCTAGAAAATGTTGGAGGGCAGGAACCATATTCCTTCATTGATGGGTTCTTGGGTTACCCTCAGATTAAGATTGTGCTAGAAGGCCACAGTAAGACCACCTTTGTGACAGAGTGGGAGTTCTTTGTGTAAACAATAATTCCATTCGAACTGAAGAATGCGCCATCAAACTTCTCAAGGTTCGTAATTGCAACTTTTAAGGAGTTTATCCATAAACTATTAGAAGTATATTTTGATGATTGGACTGTGTTTGGGTTAGTTAAGTGTCATGTTGTAAGTCTGTGCCTTATGTTGGATACTTGTCACAGATATCTTCTTTCCATGAATTTGAAGGAATGTATCTTTTATGTGCCCTATGGGATATTTCTAGGCCATGTGGTATGCAAGCAGGGATTGATGGTAGACCCTGCAAAGATAGTGGTTATTGTCAATTTGGAAGCTCCAAAGAATGTAAAGAAGCTATGTGAAATGCTGGGCCACACAGGATACTATAGAAAGTTATTCAAAGCTTATGCATATATAATTGCACCAATGGAGAAATTACTGAAGAAGGATGTGACTTTTTGCTGGGATGAAGAGTGTCAAAATAGTTTGGATGTTTTGAAGGAAAAGATGGTGATTGTGCCCATTTTGGTGTTTTTGAACTGAAAGAAATAATTTCACGTTCATGTGGATGCCTCCTATATTGTGTTAGGAGAAGTATTGACCCAGCCAGGCGAAGGTGAAATTGATCATCCTATAGCCTTTGCGAGCATGAAATTATCAAAGGCGGAAAAGAATTACTCAAATACAAAGCGCAAAGACTTGGCAATGGTGTACGCACTACAAAAATTTTGGCATTATCTGTTTGGTGCACATTTCAAGATGTATAAAGATCACTCCGCTCTCAAGTACCTAGTCAACAAGCCTATGTTGGGGGGGAAGATCTATTGATGGTTGTTGTTTTTTGAAGAATACAACTTTGATGTGATTGTGAAGCCTAGATGATTGAATGCACAACCTGGTCAATATCTAGAATTGAGACAGGTGAAGAGCCCACTAATTTGGAGGAAGGATTGCGAGATGTGTAGCTCTTTGTTATGCGCATCGTAGATGATCACTTTGTTAACATAATCTATTTTTTAACTACTGGTCCAGCCCCGAAGGGATATTCTACGCAAGAGAAGAAGGAATTGGTCATCTACGTGACTAATTTTTCTGTGATCACTAGACATTTGTATAAGATGAGCTCTGATGAAATATTGCACTAATACATTCCAGAGTTTGAAAGATCCAATATCCTTGCCGAAGCACATGGAGGGCTCGTGGGAGGACACTATGTAGGCACAACAACTGCGCAGAAGATTTTGCACACATGATTGTGGTGGTCGACAACGCATAAGGATTCTAAGGCCTATTATAGGGCATGCGATGCTTGTCAGAGGATAAGGAAGCCATCATGGAGGAATAAATTTCCATTAAATCCAAAAAATTCACTACAGGTGTTTCAAAAATGGGTGATTGACTTTGTGGGTCTGATACAACCACCAGGAAATAAAACAGGCACGTGATACAATATTATTGCGACTAAGTATTTAATGTGGTGGGTAGAAGTGTAGCTAGTCAAAGACTGTAACATTGCTACAGCTGCAAAGTTCCTTTTTGAGTTTGCCTTAACTTGGTTTGGGTGCCCTAATATGTTGATCAGTGACAAGGGTATGCATTTCTTAAATGAAACTATTAATGTGATGCTGGAATAATTTTTCACGTATCACCAGAAAATCACACCCTATCATCCTCAAGCTAATGGTATGGTTGAAGCATTCAATAAGATCCCGAAGCACGCATTGACAAAGGTATACAACACAAAGAGGAATGATTAGGATGTGTGCACACCAGCAATTCTATGGGCATATAAGACAACATTTAAAATGTTGATAGGCCAAACTCCTTTTAGGTTGGTTTATGGGATAAAGGTTGTGATTCCAATGGAGTATATTGTGCCGAGTTTACAAACGGTAGCACTAACTAACATGGCTAATCGTGACACAATGGAGGAGTGTCTCGCACAGCTAATGGAATTGGAGAAAGATAGGTTTTTGGCAGGATTTCACCAACAGGTGCAAAAGGAGCACGAAAAGGCCTAGCACGATCAACATATCAAGTGGTGCACCTTTCAGATAAATGATTTAGTGTTACTTTATGATAGCAAATTCATGAAGTTTCCTATAACTTTCAAATGCATTGGTTGGGGCCATATATCATCAAATAAATCATAGATGGTGGTGCAGCTCAGCTCGCAAAGCTGAATGGACAGATGTTCCTAGGAAAAGTGAATGGAAGTCGATTGAAATTGTACAAGGGTGATCCCACCCCTGCACAATGACTATATGATGGAGGAATAGTCTTAGTACTCCAGGCAGCTGCAAGGAAGTACAGGACTTTAAACTACTCTGCCTGAATCACGAACAGATGAGGAAATAGGATTGCACGATGGTGGAAAGTAGGGTACCAAGGGGATTTGTGCCAAGGTAGCTGCACTACAGGGATAAATGCCACACAGGCCACTCAAAAATTAGTCATTAACATTACTGTAGATTATTGGACATAAAATTCTCATTAGGAGGAGCCGGGGGGGCACATTTAATGGTTAAATCTCTAGCAATGTGCCGCCAACAGACCATAGATGAGGGAGTTTTAGAGGGATTGGTCAGATTTGAATTTTAAGTCACCTATAAATCAGGCATGTCAACCAGTCTTAGAACACTTGGCTTATTACAAGTTTGCTTTCTCCCTTGTTTCCAAAACGATTGTTGCATGTCTAAGAAGGTTCAGAAGCATATCCAAACGAAGCTAGAGTTCGTTAACTTGCTCGATTGGCAGTATAAGAAAATCCTAGAGAGAATCACTGCAACCCCCCTATAGAAGCTGCAAGTTTTAAAGCCATGACATCTGAAGTTGCACCCCCTGAATTTGTGTCTACAATGGAAACTACGCCATGTGTACCTATGGCTCTGAGGTCACCTAGGCCAAACTAGATGATGCCAATAAAAATAAAAATAAGCCTCAATCAGTCCCAGTGAGGTCATCACCAAGACAGAAAGGGAAAGTAGCGATGACACAACAAGCTAAGATGCTAGATTTGGAGGCAGAATAGGTGCATGAAACCATCGAAGAAATGGATGCCGAGGACAAAGAATCAATAATGAAGCTACTGAAGTATATCCCACCAAGAAAGGGCACAGCTAAAGTACCTAAGGACCTGGATAATGAAAAATTCATGGTATCCACACCACTTTTTCCGGAAAAAGTTATTTTTGAAAGCATGTTGTTAGGACACATCCCTACCTTTAAATTGGAAGATTAGGATCTGGGGTATCATGAGAAATTCCCTCAGTTGGCACCAATAAACTATTTGGAAAAAATATATTACCGAGAAAATGGGGTCACAAGGCTGGAGCTCATGAAGTGGGTCAAAGGTGCTAAGGGCACGGGCCTCCTCAACATGTTATGGGTGTTGCATTTCAGCCATGTGATTATCAACATGGTGTACATTAGGCAATTTCTCACACTAGTGCATGAAGGTTGTCCCTGTTTGGGAGAGCCCATCCCCATTACAGACATATTGATCCACAGAATCACCTTGTTTCTGTATCAAGGTCAGAATCCTGTGGCAGTGTTTGGAGAAAATTCGTAGGAGAAAAAAGTGGCGAACCAAATGAAGAAGGAATTCGGGCTTGTGAAACATTCACATGGATATTCAATCTGCTCCATCTCAGACCCCACGGTGTAATTTTCCATGTAGATATTAGCATGTAAGATCATGAGGAAGTGTTGCATGGATGAGGTTCCAATGCCTGTAATTTCATTGACTACACAATGCACGAAGGGGGTCCAGTACAACTAGTCCCAGTATCTCTGTAACGAGTTTCTGGAGAACTGGCAGGAGGCGCAAGATGAATTTAAGGCATTTCACTGTGCCTGGATACTAATTTTGATCACACTAGTCACGTGGAGGTTGCCGGAGGATAGTCAGTTCCCTCCACAGGAATCAGATTTGCTAGAAGCTGCAACATTTGCTTCATTATGGGCAATGAAGGACCCTGTGTGAGTCATGGAAACCAAGGTGTTCTGGGTCTTGGTAGAGATGTAGTTGTGAATGGTGATTAGTCACAGGCCAAGGCTGTCACCTACAGTCTTTGTAAATTATGAGCCCTATGCTCAGTTCAAGGTGGATTTTCATAATGTTTACATCCACACTCTTAGAGTCATGAAGAAGGTATGGCACAAGCTACCATATCTGGTGAGCAAAGTAGACATCGCAGATGCCATCAACAAATAGCCACCTGAATGGGCCATTTCTTTTGACATAGGTTTAGGATCAATTCGGAAAGCAGAGGAGATGTTTCCAACCACCACGCAGAATAAAGCAGCTACAGTGAGGGAATCTATTGCAAAAGAGGCCACGAGAAAGAAGTTGCTAACAAGGCAGTTGTAGAGAAAGAACAAGGGACAAAAGAGACAACTATTGACATTGATGAGTCTGAATCTGTGTGCACTAAGGACTAGGAAGGACATGGGAAAGAAGGAGGCGAGGATATGGAGTAGCGCACTCCTTTTTTGGCTAAGAAGAAAACCAAGGAGCCAACATCGGACCCAAGGAAGAAACAAAATTCTAACAGTTATGTGCACGTCAATCCAATGGTCCTCACTAAGGGGGACTTGAATGAAATAGGAGATAAAGTCCATGACACAATGACCGAGCTATGGACGCAGCTTGAGTAGACATACCAGCAGGCATTGGGTAACATGCAGAAGGATATGCTGACTTGTAGATCCAAACCGAGTGGCTACAAGCAATCATTGGACAAGTGAGCAGGATTCAAGAGAGCCTCCAGCAAGTGAGCCTGTTAGTAGTGGATCTCGAGCATACCCTAGATATCAAAGTCATTCAGCTACTAGAGGGGCCACTACGTGCAGAGACATAATAGGCCTAAGCACAGTTGGCACAAATGAAGAACCTAGGCCAAAATCATGCGTCTCTTCCTATGAAGACACTGCAAGAGTTACACCAAGGCATTTCAAATGAGTTACGCATTACGGAGCAGCCCACCCTACTGATTATAAATGAAGTAAAGGCAAATAATTAGCAAATTTTCGAGGAGAAAGCATGGGCCTTGAAAGAAAAGGAGGAAATTGTAGCGCGAAGTCAGACTTTGGAAGAAGTGATTACACATACGTGTAATGAGCTACCAGATTTATAGATTGCTACTGATACAGAGTCCATTGTCAAGATTCATAAGTTGGCTGCAATTGTTAAGGAAGAAAAGGAGGAGGTGGGAAGAGTTCTCTTTGAACTCTAAGTTCAGATTTTAGAGTTGCAACTTAAATTGTAGCTAACAACTCCAGTCAAGGTTCGAGAGTAGCGCAGAACTGCCATAAACGAGGAATGGCTAATTTTGATGGAGCGGTCAAAGGCTACACAGAGTTGTTTGAACAAAAAATGGAGCTTTGGACTTTACTACAGGAGGATCTTACCCTATAGCAGATTGACATAGACTTAAGAGACAAGAAATTGCAATTTGATGAGATTACGTCAACTTTGTGGACATTAGCACCAATCCAATTGTTCACAAAGCTACAGGAGGGCGAGTAGCTGCAGACAGAGATCGAGGAGCTCCATAGGAAAGAAGCCATCCTTTGGACCAGAACACAACCATGGATAGAGGAAGCCAGCCAGCTAACTTTGTCTGTGCAAAACAAGATGAAGGGTTTGCAGTAGACACAACACATTATGGACCTCGCGGTGGAAGTCCCTACAACATAGAAGATAGTTGAATAGGTATAGAAGGTAGCTATGAAGGGGACATCTGATTTGCACGTGTTGAAGTTGGAGTTCCACAAACTCCAAGTGAAGATCGAGATACCAGTTGAGTGACTCGAGGAAGAGTCACCTAATTGTGTTGGGGGCCTATTGGGATGGGGTCCTTAGGTCAAGTTTTGGCCAATTTTGGGTTAATTTTTGTATAAAATGTGAATTCTCCATGAAATGTGGAAAGAGGAGCATGAAGATAGTATGAGTCAAAGGGTCTTTAGTCCCTTAGGTGGGTGGGTGATAGGAAAGTTTGAGACCCACCCATGGTCCACGGAACATGGTATTATAAGTGAAAGTTTATATATTAATGAGTCGTAACAAGTCTGGAAAGTAGCTAAGATAGAATATCATTGTTTGGGAAAGTAGCTAAGGTGGGAAGGTTTGTTCCTGTACATTGGTGAAAGGGAAAGGTTCCTACAACTGAGTGTGCGGAGACCTTGGTAAGTCTGTAGGCTAAGTGCGCAAGGAAAGGAAGTCTATAATTTCAAAGAGTATCTAATAAAAGATAGTTTTGAAGACCTACTCTGTGTATTTAAATATCTGAGTTTATTTCTGTACTTTTATTTGTTCGCTCTGTTATTAGAAAGATTTGAAAAATTGTTTAACTTATGCGTGAAAATAACAGATCTGTAATATTTATGCATGTTATAACTATTTAAGGACCTTTGTGGAGGTATAATAACTGTGTATAATTTCAATTGTTATAACAAGTCTAGGATATTAGGGTTTTGTGAAGACCGGGATAAGTCTTAAGGACCGCAGGAACCCTCCATACAGACCTGTAGATGTAGAAACCTGGTTTTTTCATCCCCCAATACTACTTTGGGTGAGACTTCATCTTGCCCTACACAACTTGTTGCCACAAGGGCCAGCAGTTAGGTTTTGTTGGTTGGCACAGTTAACTTTGAACCTGGGTTAGGCCCTAGCAAGCCAACATGGCTCTCAAAAGGATAAATAACAGTAAGCTCAAAATTCATTTGGTTCATTGGATTTTCCTTATTCATCCAAGGTGTCTCTATACTCTGTTACATATGAATGGTTTTTTCTGATGCCACTTCTCTCTAGTTCTCCATCTATGAGACTTTTTCTTTCTGAGCATTGATAACTTGCATGAGGAGACACTTTCCAGTTTTTATATGATAGAATGGTAACCCTATATTTTTTTTGCAAGTTTGCACTAAATATTTACACTATAAATTTCCCTTTGTTCTAATACAATTTTACTAATCTTTTGCATGTATCTGGTGTGTATTGCAGGAATTTAAAATTTGTAGAAGGACAAGGTTGTTACCTGCAAAAATTCTTAAATACATTTCCACTAGTGCTTCCACTTCGATTAGTTTTTCTTAGTATAATATTTTCTCCATTTGTAAGAGATTTTTGTGTGATTTTTAAGGAGTTTTTTATCATTCTCACTTACATTTTCCATGACCATGGCATAGCTAGATATTCATGGACCCTTATGGTTAACAACTTTTTCTTACTTTGGTGATTGTTCCTCATAATTTTAACACTTACACTTCCTCATTCAATTCTGGAGTTGTGTTAATATTTTGATCTCAGTGCCTTATATGGGGAATAAGATCTTGAGCATAACAAAATTAAATGGATCGCAATAATCGATAACATTTTAAATGTGGGGAAACATCTAAAGTGGGATAAGGTCTTGTCACAAAATACCACAAATTCATGAAAGTTTTCATTATCATCTCCCCCATATTCAAACATATTTTTTATATGTCTACCTATTTGATCAATATTGTCATTATCTCAGTACCATTCCCACTCACGAAATGGAACTAGTCGTCTAATTAAAAACAACCCATCCAAAATTATGCTCCTGTTGTATGGTATAATTTTAAATACCATTTTTATGATATTATCCATTATGTTTTGATTCATTTCCATGAAATCTAATTTGGAACAATACCTCCCAAAATTTGTCAAAATTTGACAGAAGTTGGCCTAGAATCAATCAGTCAGTGGTTTGTGGAGGAATTATTTTCCTATGTCCGAGTTTTTAGAAATGAGGTTGGTCCTCACCTTTTGCCCTGATATTTCCTGAAAAAGATTTATTTGAGAGAGTTGGTTGTTGTTTTGAATGGCCAAGTCAAAAATTTGAGTAAGTTGCAAAAAAAAATTGGGCCTAATTTTCCAATCATGTTTCATGACATAAGTATCTGAGATAGAGGGCACAGATTCAAAGAAGTCGAAGATCTTCAAGAAGTTTGTTTATTTTATTTTGCTAATTATGGCTATGATCCTAGTGGAATTATTAGCAGTGATTATATAAAAACCATCTATATCAAAAAAAACATTCATCAGAGACCCCTTTTTGATGAGATTTTTATAAACATTGATGATTTTCAGCAGGTTGTTGGAAACTCTTAAATAATGAAACAAGAGAACAATTTCCAGTGTTTAAGGAAAATTTGTTGGAAAAAACCCTAAAAGAAAAGGGTCTCCATCTCAACATTTCATTTGAACAGTTAAAGACTTCTAAATTTTTTCAATTTAATTTCAACCAAATCACTCTAGATCCTTTTTTTGTTTCTCAAAAGGAACAAGGGGTTGAAATTGAAAAAACAAAAAAAAAAAAACAAAAAAAAAAAAATTGTCACAGGTAAAGAAGTTGAGGTCACAACAATGAAAATTGTGAAAGAGAAGCTAAAGTATAGGAGAAACAAAGACTCTAGAAAAAGAAAAAACAATTGAACAAAAAATTATTTGGATTAATTCTCTTGAGGAAACAGAGTAAAAGAAACTAGAAACTACAGTAGCCGAAGAAATGGAGGTAGGTAAGGAGAAAGAAAAACAAGTATCTAGTGAAACCACCAACAAGGAAAATGAGGTGAAAATGGAATCACATCAAAAAATGGATACTATATCTATTGCATCTCGTTAGACATCAGTGACACCCATTTATACCAAGATTCCTTGGGAATCATTTTTGTTTAAAACAGTTTATGAGTTAGAGGTTATTTTAGACACAATCCCTTCTTTGATAGACAATTATTTTAATACTCAAACAAAATTATTTTTTAGGAGAACAAAGAAAATAATACATGATGCTTTGGAGACTATTTCCAAATTTAGCTCACATGCTCATAGATATGTGAAAGAAAAATCTCAAGAATCCTCTCAGGATTTAGGATCTTTTTTAATTACAACAAATATCATTTGAATGATCTTGCAACTTCATATGATAACAGTTTGAAAAAGATTATTTTTTAGAGAAAAATTGGAGAAAAGTGAATTGTTCAATGAAGAAAACTAATAGAAGTAAGTTGCAACTCTAATTCAAGGATTTGTTTTAGACAGAGAAAATCTACAGAAGCATTTTCAAAGAGAACTGGCTCAGGTAAAGTCAAAACATGAACAACAAATTCAAGAATTGAGAAAATTACATGATGAGAAAACTCGCATTGGAAGGAAGAAGCAAAAAAATAAAAAATCAAGATTATGATCATAGCCTTGAAAGAGAAAATTGAATCTCTTCAGAATCAAGTAACACAGAGTCTGGGAATTTTTAAGGAGAAAGATTTATAGATTTGTCTATTTTTAAGAAAAAACAAATCACATTTCTATAAAAAGATGGATAAAATCCCAAGATTTTATCAAGAAATTACAAACATAAATGAAAGGATTGATTCATTAGTCGAAGAATACAAATATATTAAAAACATTTTTTTTTATTCTTGACTGGGAAAATCAATTTCAATCTTATGAAATTCAAAAAGTTTCAAAGACAGATAAAATATTAATGCTTTCATCCTTGAGTCACATGGAAGAAGATGCCAAAGAAATCAGATCATGGACACAACCAACATAAGGGCAATGTTTAAGAATTTGGGAAAAGGGCACATACTTTATATAAGAATTTGACCTACCAAGTTCCAAACCACTGAAGGTAGTTGTTGTAGGATAATTAAAGAAGCCTATAGAATATCTTCTTGCCAAGGACCAAGTAGAAATCAAAAGGATTAATATTTGGAAACAACAAACTTTCCAAAAAAAAAATTGTAGCTACCTTTTGAACAAATCAAACTTATTGCCAAATTTGAAGTCAAATATCAAAAAAATAAGAAAAAGGTCCAAGGATTGATTTTCAGCTGCCAAATCAACATCAGTTAGTTTCCTTCAATTCATTTCTCTGCATTTTCCTAGATATATTCACAATTGGTAAATCATATCAAAGTTCATGCACCTGACCTATTTCTCAATCTCAATTATGAAGATTCTAAAGATGAGGAAAGGATGCCTACTTCTCAGCCATATATCATTTGAACGAGGATAAAAAAAATATTTTTAGAGTCAAGCATTTACTTTTTGAAGACCATTTTTAGTTTTAATGTGCGATGAGCTATGATATTTATGTGAGGACATTGTTTTAATTAATTAATGGATGCCTCTGGTATTACTCTATGACTAAGTTATTCTATTTGATTCTAAATGAATATTTGATAATTTTGTTTAACATTTATTATGACAATATTCTAGTCTACATCCTTTTATCATCGGGTATTGAAGAAATGTTAATTTATTAATTACCGCTTGATTGTTGGAATCTAATATTCAAAGATAGGCATATTTTATCTTATTTTTTAGATACAAATTGTCATTTATTTCCTTTAGATAATGCATGCATAGATATTTCAAAAAATACCAAAAACTCTACTTGAATAGGATGAAAACTAGAAAATATCCTTTTTGAAGTTTTTATATAAAGCTTCAACCAAAACTTATTTGTTTGGTTTTATGGATTCAAATTCCAATTAGGATTTTAAATCACATGATATTACATGTGGTATTATGCTCATTTAAATCCTTTAATTTATTATGTTTAGATTGATTAAATCATACTAGTAGATTATTTTCATAGTCTATAAATTATTAGAATATATTACATATTTTCCTTAGATCAATTATCGTTTTTCTTAGTTTAATTTTAGTTTTAGATAGGCAATTGTGATGCAAGGCTCCTCCCTGCAAAACCCAGAATGTTTAAACTCTATCTATGCATATAACCATGCATTGCAATACACAGAAAATCCAGCATATTATCCCTAATAAATGTTAAAAGCTCTCAAAGTTCCAGATAATACATATGCACACAAATCGTTGAAATAATTAATTAAGAAATAAATTATTTACAAGAGAAATCATGGCCTATTCATGGCCTCTTCTTCTTCATACTCACTCATTCTCTCTCACTCTCTAATTTTTTTCAATGCCTTTGAGGCTGCATAATTTATAAAACTTAGCATGATCTAGAATCACTCAACTAAAAGCTCTAAGATTCTACATGCAATGCATACATATGGAAAAAAGCATCCCCTCAGCTTTATTCCATCATTTTCCCTGTTCTAAAATAAAAAAGCTTTCCTTATCAATTAATGGTCCACATGCATTCTTTTTATGCCTAAAGCTCTCCTAATTTATTTATTTATTTTGAGAATATCTAATTAATCACACTTAAAAGCCTAAAGATTAAACTGACTTGTAATTTAGGAAAATAATTCTAGAATGCTTGACCCCCTATGACTATCATTTACAATAATTTCTCTTGGTCTGAATGCTCTTGCATCAGACTCCCAAGGTAGAAAAATTTCATGATCTCCTGATCATGTGTTCAGATCTATGTTTACCTGGATCCCATATCTTGTGTTGCAACTTTTCATTTGTCGCTGCTTTTTTCTATTGTTCTTCTCCAGGTCTCCACACCTTATGTTGCATCGCTCCACTAGCTACACTCTCGCAATCTTCTATTGTCTTCCTTTTGTTGCTTCTCCTTTGTTTCACTGTTGCTGGTGTCTTCCAGGATTCCTTCATCATCATCTGCCTCATCAGTTCAAGTTCTTTGTCTAACAGATTTTCCCCAGCATCTTCAATAAGACCTGTACTCACAAAACAATTGTTAGAATAAAAATCATAAGGCATCAATGCCTCTTCTGCTGCTATAAATGTTGTCTCAGCTGTCACAATAGGTGTCGGTGCCGCTGTCGCCATAGACGTTGCTACCTCCCAAACTTCTTGTCCCTCTGCAACATGCTTTGGATCATCACCTGCAATTTCATTTGCAACTTTATCTGCAACTTTTTCTTTTGGTTCAGATGTCTCCAGCAAATATTTCAGCACATAAGTCCTCTGTCTCTCCAACTCTCTTCTCTGGAGATCTAATTTTCTATACAATTCAACAACTTCATTAGGAGTAGATCTTGGAAATTTCACACAATTTTCTATACCTTCAACAACTTTTGACTGATCATCAGCTGGTCCAACATTCTGATTAGACTCTTTCGTCTTCATTTTCTCATCATCGATCTTCACAACCTTCAGATTCAACTCTTCTTGGACAAATTCTAAAGCTTGTTTATCTCCCTATTCTGTACCTGCAAACATGCACAACTCATTATTTTTTAAATCACAAGACTTTTTAGTCCTGACTGCTTCCTTCAACATTTTCCTTTTAATAGATCTGCATGTGGGATTTTCAAACTTCAACTCTTGCGCAAGAACTCTAAGTCCCTTTTTCAACAAGGCAATCACAATTTGCCTCAACCTCCTCTGCAACTGTCGCCAAATTACTCTCTTTCCCTTCAGTGGAAAGATCCATTTTCCTTTCCGATTTTCCCGCTCTTGTAGCCATTCTTCTAGTACCTGCAATTGTACCTGTATTTCTGCAATCTCTCTTTCTCGAACCTCTGTAGTCATCTCATCCCTGTGGTATTTCTCTGAACCTCTTATTCCTCTAGAAAAACTCCCTCTGCCTCTGGCAGACTGCTTCCTCGTGAGTTTCTCACTCACCATGAGTTGTACTAGCCTCTGCAACAGCAATCTCTCTTGCTGCAACTTACCTCACCAAGCTCTCCTCACTCAGTCTTTTGGTGAGTACTGGTTCACTACCTTTGGAACCTCTTGAGCACTCCTCTACTCTCTCTAGGCTATCTCTTCAACTCACCTTCTTCTTCTTCAGGACACTGCAATTTTCCTCCTTATCCAGCCTTCAGTTGAATGTCAGGTTCACTGCCACCTTCTCTGCAACCATAAACTTCAATTACAAATTTCAAATCAGAAAAATAATCTCACCTCTTAAGATCTTGCATGATCTTGTCTTCTTCCCACTTTTGCAATCCTATTTACTTGTGTATGTTTCGTCTCAAATTTAAAAATCTGATATTTCTTTCAACCATTCACCACACTTCAGTTCTAAAAAAAAACAAACATCTTCAGCTGAGCATTCTAGCTCTGATACCACCTGATGCAAGGCTCCTCCCTACAAAACCCAGAATCTTTAAACTCTATCTATGCATATAACCATGCATTGCAATACACAGCAAATCCAGCATATTATCCCTGATAAATGTTAAAAGCTCTCAAAGTTCCAGACAATACATATGCACACAAATCGCTGAAATAATTAATTAAGAAATAAATTATTTACAAGAGAAATCATGCCCTATTCATGGCCTCTTCTTCTTCATACTCACTCATTCTCTCTCACTCTCTGATTTTTTTCAATGCCTTTGAGGCTACATAATTTATAAAACTTAGCATGATCTAGAATCACTCAACTAAAAGCTCTAAGATTCTACATGCAATGCATACATATGGCAAAAAGCATCCCCTCAGCTTTATTCCATCTTTTTCCCTGTTCTAAAATAGAAAAGCTTTCCTTATCAATTAATGGTCCACATGCATTCTTTTTATGCCTAAAGCTCTCCTAATTTATTTATTTATTTTGAGAATATCTAATTAATCACACTTAAAAGCCTAAAGATTAAACTGACTTGTAATTTAGGAAAATAATTCTAGAATGCTTGACCCCCTATGACTGTTATTTACAATAATTTTTCTTGGGCTGAATGCTCCTGCATCAAATTGAGCCTTTTTTCTAGAGAGTATATAGCCACACCAAACAAAAAATATTCTAATTGGGACTCTGGTCGGGAATATACTCACTCGTTGTAGGAGGAATTTCTCTGCCTATCAACGCTCATGAAACAACATTTTAATAATATTATCTATGTTTTTAATAAACTATGGAAACTTGGTAAATTTAAAGTGATTAGATTCATATGAATTATATATATAATCACCTACATATTGTATTACTATATTAAAACCTTAAAAAAATAAACAAGATAGATTGACATTGATCCTTTTAGATAATAATTCTATGATTTTAACTAAATGAGAAAAATGAGGATCCTGCAAATTACCACATTAATCATAGGCATATATAAAATGATGATTACATAAACATTTTGGATCATTTCCCATTATTTAACCAACACTCTTTGATCTTAACCTAATATCTATCAAGCAATGGGAGGTATCAAAACTCAAGATACAAACCTTTCCTCAATGTTCGCACTCGAAAAAGAGGCTTACAACTTGAGAGATTTGATCTCTTTCTAAGTCCAAGGATGTGATGGATCTACATTTTCATAAATAGTGATTCAAATTCAAGTACAAAAGATTCATTAGAATTTGACAATGTTTGTTAAAAGAGGGTTGAGGATAATTAGAATTTATAAATAACGGTTAAGTGAGGTTCGCTAGAAGTTTCTAACTATTCAACTAAAATGAAAAGGGATTAAAATTAAGTGGAAAATTACAATTTATAATTATAATGGGGATGGTTTTCTCATTATAAGGCATGGATGATATTCATCATATCACCATGAATTTGACTATATGAAACCTTTCTTTCTTCAGAGAATTCATGACTAAAAGGGGATTATGTCTAGCATGTATCCTTTGCCATTCAAGCAACAATGCTATTCGTAAATGGGTTTGACTAAATAACCATGGCCCATGGGTTGTAATGAGTAGTATAAAGTCACTACAAAAAAATGTTTTTAAGAAAACGCACGCTTTGTTATTTATGTTAAAACTCATATTCTTAAATAGTTTATGATTTTAATTTCATTATAATTTGTGGATAATGTTCATTATGCCACCATTGGGTATTTGGATTATTTCTTTCTCTAGAGAATTCATTACTAAAAGGGGAGTATACTTAGTATGAATCGTTTGGTATTCAGTGAAGAACAATATTACAAAATAGGTTTTACTAACTTAACATGTTCTATGGGTTGAAATGAGTAGGATAAAGGGATTGGAACAACATTATTTCGAGAATACATGTGATTTCTTGTAGATGTTAGACTTCATATTCTTTAGTATTTTTGTTATGAAACCATCTCAAAAAAATATAGAAAAGATAGATCAATGCCTTAGAACTAAGCCTCTTCGAGGGGGCAACCTCCTTTACATTACACAAATGAACAATTCTTCGATGATACAAATTGCAAGACCTCCTTTCTATATATAGGAGTATAAGGGGTCATAATATAATCAGAGCCAACATAAAAATAATAATATAAGGGCACAATAATAACAATAGTGGGCTTCTATGGGGCACAATAATAACAATATTGGGACTACATGGGCACAACAATATAAAAAGGGGGTTGTACTAATAACAATAAGGGGTTACACTAGTAGTATAGGGACCTAACATGCCCCTCTCCTTCAAAAAGTGTTGTCCTCAATGCTTGAGTAATCCTTGATGCTTTTTTATAAAATTATTGTCCTCCCATGTGGAATATTCAGTGGGTAAGCTCTTCCACTTGATGAGATACTCTGAAATTGATTGATTTCGTAGCTATCGAGTTCTTGTTTCTGTGACTGCTCTAAGTTCGAATATGATTTTTCCTTCCTTGTCAAGTTCTAGAAATATTGTTGGAACTGGAATCTTCTGCAACTTTTGAATGAGTGGCCACACTTCTTCATCCTTCTTCCATTCATCCCTTGCTTCATTTATCCAATCTGGTTAGATAATATAAATAGCATAAAATAATGCTTCCACATCATCATCCTTTCTAGAGAGTGCATCTACAACAACATTTTGCTTCCCTTTTTTGTAGATGATTTCAAAGTCACAACCCAACATATTTGTGACCCATTTTTCTATTCTTCTAAAGATAATCTTTATTTTAAAAAGTATTTAAGACTATCATGATCCATTTTTACCTTGAAGTGTCTTTCCATTAGGTAAGGTCGTTGTTTCTTAAGTGCATGTAGTATTGCCAACATTTCCTTCTCATAAATAGATTGCTTGAGATGTAGCTATAAAAATACCCAATCGCCTACATCAAAACTTATTTCACTACGATGTTGATATGCCTGTTGTTTCATTCGATTCTGCACCAAAGTGGCACTATCCTTTAAAAGTTGGATAACTTGTTGTTGATGCTCGATGTGATCTTTCACTACTTGAATCTTTTTCTTCTTGATATCTCCTTTTATCTTGAGCATTCGAGGAGTGGTAATTTCTTCCAATGCATTCCAACATATGGTCGGATTCATTTCTTGATTCTCAATGTGATGTTTCACTTCTTGAACATTTTTCTTCTTGATATGTCCTTCTATTTTAATAGTTTGAGGAGTGGTAATTCTTTCCAATGCATTACAAGATATGGTCAAATTCATTTCTTCTTTCTCGATGTGATCTTTCACTTCTTGAACCTTTTTCTTCTTGATATGTCCTTCTATCTTGATAGTTTGAGTGGTAATTATTGCGAATGCATTACAAGATATGGTTGGATTCATTTCTTCTTTCTCGATGTGATCTTTCACTTCTTGAACCTTTTTCTTCTTGATATGAACTTCTATCTTGAGAGTCTAAGGAGTGGTAATTCTTTCTAATACTTTACAAGATATGGTCAAATTCATTTCTTCTTTCTCTAGGGTTGGTTCCTAGTGTATATCCTCTTCTTTTGATGTTTCTTGATCCTTTTCTTCCTCCTCTTCACAATCTATGTGAAATAATTTATTCTCAACACACTTATGACCTTTAATGTATTTGTTATCACAATTGTAACAAAGCCCTTTT
>APFE030169700.1:3592-26960 GCA_000404065.3 Pinus taeda | reverse complement strand
AGTCCACATGGGGTAGCTCAAGTGACAGTGGCCATGGAAATGAAGTCTCACCGAACCGGAAGTCTTGGGTTCAAATCTTGGGCTACCCTTCCCCTGTAGCGGGGTGTGTAATGGACATGAAAATCGGAGAGTCCTACCAAAGCTTACAAAAAAAAATAATAATAATAATAAACAAATAAAAATAATAATAAATAAATAAAGTGGCCGACCTAATTTCTCACATCATTCCTTAATAACCTATATATATACCCTAACCATAGCTCATGGATAAATCATTAAGGTTGAAGAATATCTATTGTCGCATCCCCTGATATGGACTCACTTGGCAGTCTGAAACGTTGGGTTCACAAAACTCTATAAAACTCTATAACAGGTCATTCCTCCTCTATCTAAAACCATCCTCACCTGTATGGATTCATTATTTAATAACACAACAATGGTAGTTAAGAAACTTTGGATTTAGCAATTAGAAGATGGTAAGCCATAAAAAATTACTAGAATACATAGCCAATTAATGGATTCAAAGTTGACCTCAAGGAAAATGATCAATAAGGAATTTCAAATGGAAAAACAAAAAGGTGAAATTGTTGTTTTAGATGATGGAGAAGAAAACAATAGAGAGGATTTGGAGGAGGAGGAGGAAGAGGAATACATAGTCATGGAGGTTCATGATAAATTTAGGCACTATAATTAGAGAAAAACATTTAGGTTTGAAGAGCTAAGGATAACCTCAAATCCAACAAGTGTAGTTAGTTATTTTGGACATGACCAAGTAAACGCCAAAAAAGAGGACAATGAGCTTGTGGAAAATATAATAGGAAATTTTAAAGATTATACAGATTCCAATTAGTTAATAGCTACAAAACCTTTCCAAATGCATTTAGGATAAGATATTAGGAAGTGTGGATCTAATAATCTATATTACATTGAACTAGAGCTACTAGTACCAAGATTATCCCCATTAAGACCAATAGAAACTATGTGTAATAGCAATTGGCCATGTGGGCCATGGCCAAATAGGAATGATGTGAAAGAAAAAAGGGAAACAAATAAAAAAAATATTATCGAAGGCTCTCAAACTAAAGAGGACCCTCAAATAGAAAATATAAGGATATTTGTATTAATCCATCATTTAAGGGTACATGGAAAAACAAACTTTCTTCTAATTTGCAAAATTCCCAACAAATTCAAAGTATGTAAACATTGCAAATTTATTCAACAAGAAATTATCTACACTTCATTGATGATAAATATTTTATTTTTTAATGCAAGAAACCTTTTATTCTTGGATATCTTAGCGTTATCAGTATAAACTTGAAATCCATTCACTTAGAAGTATACCTTCTTTTCTACTTATCAATGACTAGAACCATCTATGATATAGTATTGTTTTTAATATAAGCTTGAATTTGTAGTAATTAGATTTCAAAACATGATATGGGTATGAGTATTACAAATAGAACAACATTTTACAAAATTTGTAAATAGGAAGTGTTTCCTTCAACAAGTTTCTTAAACAAATATAGTATATTTTGATTCATATGTAGAAGCATTCTCAAACCTATTTTCAACATTGTTATGTAAAGTTGTTTATTTTATTTACACGCACTAGATAAAGTTAGTGATTACTCCAACCTAGTGATTACTCCAACCAAAGTTTTGAAATATATGATTAACATGATCTCTATTTTGGAGATTTTCAACACATCATTTCCTTGTAATACATTTTATGCTTCTATACTAGTCCATTTTGGGAACATGGAACCTCATGAACCAATATGAGAATTGTTTTTTGTGTTTTCATGTGTTTAAAAATAGTGAAGTAAGATTAAAGTACCTAATTTTATTTCATTTAAAATTTACTACCATAATAGTATCATTATATTATGCATCATTAATTACTAGAACATATTTCATTTAAACTTTACTACCATAATAGTATCATTATATTATGCATCATTAATTACTAGAACATATTTTTTTCCTTTGTCATTGAGAAATGTCCTTTACTTCAACTATTATAGTTGGCCTTATTATTTTTTATAGCGTTTACAAACTATCTAGTTGTAAATTTATAGGAAAATAAATTGCACCTATTGCAAAAGTCTAATTTTTATAACTATTAACATTTTCATTAATTTAAATGATGATTGTGGTACTTTTACTTAGTTACATGTGAATAATTTATATCCCTCTTTTAGTGATGAGTATTGGGGTTGGGGACGTTGGATTGAGGGCTCTTAAAAGGTATATAATCAAGAGATACTTTATTTATTTATATAGGAAAAGCTAGCACCCTAGTGCAAAGCCTCACTACTTGACACAAATGAAGTGCAACAATAGGAGTATTAGTATTGACATCTCAATAATTACCAATTCATTACAAGGCGGGATTCCTAGTAGATTAATGATTTGGAAACACATTTAAAATGACACTTTTTCTTTCTTAATGTATTATAAACCATACCTGACACTAGTAAAACAACATGTAAGACATTAAATGTTGAGAAATAAATTATTGTTCTTTATTTAAGCTTAATTTACCCTAGAACAATAAAAAATAATTTTATAAGTATAACTTATTTGGAGAAGGGAGATAAGGTTAGTGTATTTCCTTGTATAGGGCTAGAAGAGTCTATGAACAAATAAATTTGTAGAATTTGGAGCATAAACAAGAGTTAGAAAAATGAAAAAACTAAGGTATGCAAGTTCACTTACCCTCAAGTTTTGAATCAAGGCTCTTAATTTCCAAAAATGAAATAAATGAGGGATCCCACTTTCTACTTCCTCAGAGAATTGGAAGAAGGGACAATTTTCCAAGAATCGCTAAACAAAATATTATGCCCACATACTTAGTACATTAATTCATAAATCCAATAAAATACTAATTAATATAAAGTACACTTACTAGATTATTTTTCATTCACTACAAGGACTCACCATAAATGATCCATGAAAATACATTAAACTACATTAACAAAGTTATATGTCTCCATGTGCATAATTATTCCAAATGAAGAGAGCACTCACTTATTTACAATAGGGAAACCAAGACTTTTTAGTCATTTTAGGTACTAAAAGTCCCTAAATTGACATTAATTCATCATATAAAATGGACATGTCATCAATCATACCCATAGAATAGTAAAAAAATATGAAAAATCAAAGCTAAATAAAAAATAAAATATACCCAAAATGACCATAAGAATGATTGAAGAGGACTCCAAAGGGTGACTTCATCTCCAAAAAACATGTCTTTCCACAAAGGTGCAACAAGTCATCAAAGTGACATGCCTCTTAGTCGAAAGGTCATGTCTCATCCTCCTCCTCCCCACCTCATCTCTATGAGGAAACTTCCTATTCCAATTAAGAAAAGACTAAGGTTGCAAAGGTTAACAAAGGTATTTGGAGGTGTGCCAACTCATAATAAAACCTAAATATCCTTATCAAGTGTCCAACATCCATTAATAAAGTGTGGGAGTCATCACCGACCTCCTCTAAATGAACAATACAAATATATGGAATCATCAAGCACAAACCAAGGTACAATCACTTGAGAAGAATCTATCATGTATACAATTGTCAATGACACATTAAAAGTGAACAATATTCAATGAATATGCCACATAGGAAGATCACATTATCTTCTTCAAACTTCACTTTACCTTACAAATTTATAAATGTTACCACATTTAGATATGAGAGACTTATCAACTACCCCTATTAGGTGTTTCCAAGCCTCGGGGAAAGAACATCGCATAATTCCACCCATTAATCAACATCTGAGTGTGATGTCATATGGTAATGAGGTAGAGTTCATAGGTAATGTTATATTCATTTACTAGGTTATACATAATTGTCATGCATGAGAAACTTTATGGAGGGATCTCTTACATTACTTGAGCTAACCTTTTCTTAACATTTCTTTTTCCACCTATTTCTTAGGTTTTCACAACTATTTGATTACCTTTCATTAAAAGCTTCATTATTTTCATTTAAGGTCCTCATAATATTTCTACTTCATTGGTAGTATGGGTTTCTATGTTTCCTTAAGTCCCCTTTAATTTGACACACATTATATGCATGGCACTACGGTAATGGCCTCACAAAAATGTGAAAATTTTAAATTTGTTGCAGTTAACTGGCTATTATTCACCTATCAATTGAGTATTTGTCTTCTACAATTAATTGCAGAAAATATTGAATAAAACATTTCTGCAAATTCACATAAAATAAATGAAACACAAGAAATTAGAAAATTATTACACACATACACAAATAATGAACACCAATATTTTGGAATAATTTCACTGGAAAAACTCCATTGTGATGAAAAGGAGTTATGTAGATGAGGTTTTTATTATTAATAATATTCAGCAAATTGAGAATTACAACAACTACTTTCCTCTCACTAGAAAATCTCTAACAAATATTTTCTCCACTCCTACTAGCAAAGTTGAACTGGAAATGCAAGTGTCCTTCTACAAAAACAATGAGGCCACCCTCTAGTTATTCACACCTCCTCCTGTTGCTCTCACTGGTGATTGGGATATACGCGTGACCTAGTCTGGGAATTCTCACAGCCTCTGGAAATTAGTTTCGAAAAATACACTACCTCCTATGACACTCTAAATCCAATCACACTTCCTTGGGTAGCAAAATCCAACACTAGAAATTGAGTTGTAGCCTTTGCAACCCACACTAGGTAAGCTAGAAATGTGCACTAGATGAATTGACACCCCTCTTTTAGAATAATTTTCCCTCCTTCCTTCTCTCGAAATGTTGGAATATCCATGGAGAATTTATCCAGAAAATCTCTTCCCAATATTTCTATTGAAACCTCATTCTAGGTGTCCTCCATGCTATCATTGTGCCCTTGCTATCACTTTAAATATATGTTTCACCATGTTCTCCAAAGGCCCATTGATTTCCTCTTATAATATCATGTTGATGAATCAATTACCATGATCTAATCTCAATTAATGGCTAAGATCATCTTGACTACTTCTCGTGACTTTTATAGAAGTCACTAGAGGAAAATCAATTTACCTCAATTATTTTGATTAATTAATTCATTTCCCTAAGTTAGACTTAGGAAAATTAATAAACAAGTGAATTATTTCTAATCAAGGAATTTTCCTTGGAAAATTTTTCTTGGTATTTGAGAAAATGTGTTCCCTAACTTCATATACATCATCTTAGACTAGAGCACATGTTTGAGCTATATAAACTAACAATCCATCTTAGTGATGAAGGTTTTTTGCATAACACCCAAATTGTCTTTGAAGAAGATGAATCTTCCCTTCCTCATAGCCTTCATCAATATATATACTACCTACTCATCAATGGGTATATATTGTTGTTGAACAATCTCATGTTGCACAAAATCCCTGATGAAGTGGTATCTGACGTCTACATGCTTCGACCTATCATGCAACACTAGATTCTTTGACAACCTAATGCAACTATGATTGTTGTAGTGTATCATCATTGCCTCAAAATGTTTACCAAATAGGGTTACTATCAGCTTCCTAATCCATATGGCCTCACACGTATCCATGCTTGCTACTATGTACTTTTCCTTAGGAGAACTTAGTGCTATCGATCTCTACATCCTACTATAATAAGAAACAACTCCTAGTCCCATGTTGAAGTAGCAACCCAAGGTGATTTCTTGCTCCACTTTATTACCTTCCAAGTCTACATTATTATACCCAACCAACCTAACACCATCACCTTGAGCATACTTGATGCCATACTTGATAATGACATGAAAATATCTCAACACATGTTTAGATGTCATCTAATGCACTCTCTTTATTTCCACCATGAACTAGCTAAGAGAGTTTACTACATAATATATATTAGTTTAGTGTTCACAAAATACATGAGAGATCCTATCACTACCTATACAAGGTGGGGTCCACATCCTTCTCCCTCGATGTGTTTATCTTCCTCCAATTAGTCATTTTTTGTGTATATGTTATATTCTTTCCACTAATAGTACCCCACATTGTTATGTTGTCTTGGGTATAATGGGCGCCGGTAATCCCCCTTGCCAAGGGGTTTGTAAAGCACATTAGCCCCATTTCATTGGGTTTTTGGCATCACACGAGGAATTATTTATTTTTATATGTAGACCTAATAATAGTTTGGCAAACCCAAGGATGGTAGGTGGACATACCCATGGTTTTGAGCATGGATTTTGTGCATGGTTTTGGGCATGATGTATTTTTTCCGATGGTATTTTCTAGATCCAATCAAGGGAATTGTGGTAATGTTATAATATAGGGTTAATGGATTGGGGTTTATGAATGCTTTGGCATGTATGTAATGTATTGTAATATTGAAAGGGATATAATGAAAAAAACCAATATGGTTTTGTCAATTTTGGGTTCTTGGTTTAAATATCTATGTTTATTTTTATGTTCTCGCCAATTTATACTTTTTCTATTTTAAAGAATTCATTTGCAGATAATTTTTGTATAGGTTTAAAACCTACATGATCATGGGTGTATTCATGGCTCTGTAATCCTCCATCATGAACCTACTCAAGATATCGATGCAGTATTTCCCTTATCCAAGGAAAATCTCACCATATGTTTGTCATACCTCCATGCCTAGAAAGTAGTTGAGATCCAAATCCTTCATCTCAAACTCAAAAGAAAGATCCCTCTTGCACTCCTATATGAGCCCCAGTGAACCTCTAAGAAACAAGTTTTCCACGTACAAGACAAGAATGAGAAATTCACCCCCAACCACGAAGTAGTATAGGTTTGTGTTTTCCTCACTCTTTACTAAGCTCATGCCCTGCAAGTATGTGTCTATCTTCTCATACCACGACCTAAGAGCCTACTTGAGCGCATATAAAGCTCTCTTCAACCTACATGTAATATATGTCATATTCATACTAAAAGAAAAAAATATTCTATCATTATAAATGGGGATTATGTCAATACTTTTGAATACTTTATATACACTCCTATTCTATGTTATTCGTTGAATGATAACATAGGATCGTTATTACTTCCTCTATCACTTAAAATGTATTAGAGTTACTTATAACTCTTTTGGTAGTGCCTTCATGTTTATTTCGATGATAATATGAATTAGAACTTTGACTATAACATACAAAGTCTCGTTACATTTCTTCCAACTCGAGTTCCCATAATTTAACCCATTCATAGTGAATTACTATCTACAATGTAGAATGATATGGTTTATACTTATAAAAATTGATCTATACTATATATCTACTACAATACTTGCTTTAAATCTTCAATTGATCCCACAACTATACATCGGGCTATGAATGTATGAATTATTAAACCATATATATTTAAGTCATTCAATTTCCATATATCATTTATTGTTATATTTATCTCCATATATATTGGATGGAACTTATATGATCCTCATGTAATTAAAAAGGGTAATTCTTGCTTCCCTTTCCTTCATAATTGAATTTGGCCTTCTGCAGGTGTTATTCCTTGCAACTATGGTATAAGGTATATGCATATACATATACATATGAGATTTTACTCCTCTCCACTTCATGTAAAGCATGAGTTGGGTTCCAAGGTGGCTAACCCTTACACATGGTACCACATTCCATAGGCCATGTATGTGATTGCCCAGGTGCATTCACATGTTCTGATAGCTAAGCACGAAATTCAAATTTAAGATTTGATGTTTTAATCTAACAATTATAGTTGTTTAGGGCTCTCAAAAGGGTAAATAACACTAATCTCAAAATTCATTTGGTTCATTGGATTTGCTTTATTAGTCTAGGGTGTTGCTATACTCTGTTACATATGAATGGTTTTTTCTTATGCCACTTATCTCTAATTCTCCACCTATAAGAAATTTTCTTTCCAAGCAATGATAACTTTCATAAGGAGGAGACCCTTGTTGGTTTTGGTATGACAAAATGGTAACCTATTGTAGCTGCAACAACTCCTCATTTTGGTTTTTTATTTTCATAATAAATGGGGACCTTTCTTGTAAATTTTGCTAAGGTCGTTCTTTCTTTTTATTGCTTTGATAATTTTATACCTATGATCACTGTGGTGGGCTCGCCAAAAACTTTCAAATATTCAGTTTACTTGACTTTAGCCTTTGAAGTAAACCTTGAGACCTTTTAAAGTATTCCATTACTTTTTTCATATTGACAAGATGGCTTGATGAATGATGAACTCCCTTTAAATTATTAAATTTTGGCTCAATTTGGTCTCTTTATGACATTTCCATAATCTTTATTGCATAATGACATATATTATGTACATATATTACAACATAAACATTAATGTAGAATGTATTATCATATGTAAATAAATATAGTTGTGAATATTCATGTACATAATAATAAATACATTATTACAAATTAATTCTAACATAGAATGTATATATATATGGTAGATAACATAAACAATGTATAAACTATATATATGTGAACCAAAATGTAACATAATCCTAAAATGTCATGCAAAAAACGTCCAAGACTATTCAATGCAAAGGGAATGATATCAAGTTCAATTTTTTTTTAAATGCTCAACGTAATAAAAGCTCGCTCCACGAATGGCTTTATGCTCATCAAACTTATCTTCACAATGCTTTTATACTCATCCACCAGGGCTCATCAACCTTATCTCCAAGTTGTGTTAATTTTCATCATATTTCCTTCAAATTAATAACAACTTTTGAATAATATTTTCGCCTCTTCAAGGGATTAAGTTGTGATCATGATAAACTAACAAACCTCCATCGCATTTACGCAATGAGAATTGCAAAACATATAATATTTTTATACGATGGCAGGCTATCAAAGTCCGTCACCCATGCCAAAACGCTTAAATGGAGATATGAAATCAGATTCTCATCATTGGTTCTTTCATATTCTCCAGCATTAAAGGAAAAAATTATAACACCAATAAAACGACTATATTCTCCTCACTGGTTCTGTCATATTCTCCAGCATTAAAGGAAAACATTATAATACCAATATACTCACACGGTTGCACTAAAACGACTATCTTCTCTTCAATCAATTGGAACGCTTTCTGAGATCAATTACAGTAGTTAACAACACTCTCAAAATTGGGAGGCATCTTCAACAACTCGACTCAACTTCATTCCAAAATGGAAAGGATCTCAACAATCTCCACCTTGACAAAAATTAGCTTGATACCCTATTCTTTTATTATTTTATCTTTTCTGCAAGCCAAGAGAAGCTAGACACCAACGTAGCTTCTCTAACAAAACTAGTTTCGTGAACATATTTGCACAATTTTCCTTTGTATGCACTTTTTCAAGAGAGACTCCCCTTTCAATGATAACATGTCTTACAAAATGGTACTTGATAGGTATATGCTTTGATTTACTATGATAGGCCGGATTCTTAGCCAAATGTATTGCACTTTGACTATCACAAAATAACTTGATGTTGTCCTGCAACCTACCAAATTCACCAAACAAACCTTTCAACCAAATCACTTCTTTGCAAGCATGAGAAGCAGCAATGTATTCTGCTTCAGTAGTGGATAAAACAACAATGTTCTGTAGCTTTGACATCCAGCTGATAGCTCCACCTGCAAGAGTAAAGACATACCCTGAAGTTGACCTTCTCTTATCCAAATCACCTGCAAAATCGGAATCAACATATCCGCAAACAAATTCACTACTCTTATTATAAGTGATACAATAATCACTTGTGCCTCTCAAATACCGAAGCACCCATTTCATTGCTGACCAGTGTTCTTTTCCTGGATTTTCCATATACCTGCTGACAACCCCAACTGCATGTGAAATATCTAGTTGAGTACAAACCATCGCATACATCAAACAACCTACTACATTGGCATATGGAATTCGAGACATGTATTCTTTTTCTTCATTAGTATTAGGACATAAACTAGAAGAAATCTTAAAATAGGAAGCTAAAGGGACTGACACATGCTTCACATTGTTCATACCAAACCTCAAGAGTATTTTCTCAATATACTTCTGTTTTGATAGCCACATCTTACCATTGCTCCTGTCTCTGAAAATCTCCATGCCCAAAATTTGTCTTGTTGCTCCTATATCTTTCATATCAAATGTCCTAGCCATCTGAGCCTTTAACCTGTTGATCTCTATTATGCTTTTGCTTGCTAAAAGCATATCATCAACATACAACACTAATATAATGAATATGCCATTACTTAATTTCTTAAAGTAAACACAATGATCATATTCACTTCTTATATAATTTTGACTCATCATGAAAGAATCAAATTTCTTGTACCATTGTCGAGGTGACTGCTTCAGACCATACAATGATTTCTTGAGCCTGCAGACAAATTTCTTGTTGCGATTTTGAACAAACCCTTCTGGTTGTTCCATGTAAATCTCCTCATCTAAATATCCATGTAAAATGCAGTTTTAACATCTAATTGTTGTAATTCTAAATCAAGTAAAGCGACTAATGCTAATACAATTCGAATTGAAACAATTTTTACAACTAGTGAAAATATCTCATGAAATTCAATGCCTGCTTTCTGAGAAAAACCTTTTGCAACCAGCCTTGCTTTGTACCTTTCCTCTATATCATCAACACCCCTTTTCAATTTGTAAACCCATTTACATCCCACAGCTTTTCTGTCTTTAGGAAGTTATACCAGATCCCATGTGCCATTCTTGACTAATGTCATCATTTCATCCTTCATAGCTTCTTTCCACTTTTCACTTTTAGAGCCTTCTATAGCTTCCTGATAGCACAAAGGTTCATCATCGTTAGCGGTTAAAGCAACTAAAGTAACATAATCATCATACCTTTTAGGAGGACGTTTCATTCTTGTGGACCTCCTTAAACATGTTTCTGGTACTTCCACAATTTGTTGATTATTATATGTAGGAACCTCTTCATCATCAGCATCTGAGACATGTTCATGATCTACATCTGAAACTTGTTCATGATTTGCATCTGAAACTTGTTCATGAATTGCATCTAAACCATGTTCATCTTGACTATCATCAGTGTTTGAACTGGTTTCAAACTCAATGTGTTGAAGCTTAGATACATTATCCTGTTTCAATTTATCATCTACATCTGAATTTGCAAGTGAGGATTCATTAAATTTAACATCTCTGTTAATGATGATCTTGTGAGTAGTAGGATCCCACAATCTGTGTCCCTTAATGCCGTCACCATATCCAACAAAGATATATCTTTTTGATTTAGAATCTAATTTAGAGCGTTGATGTTTCGGAACTAGAGCATATGCATCACAACCAAAAACTTTTAGTTTAGAATAATCACAAGGATGACCTTTCCATACCTCTTGAGGAATTTTGCATCCTAATGTCATTGATGGTGATCGATTTATCAAATAACAAGCTGTAGAAACCACTTATGTCCACAATTCCTTCTACAAATTGGCGTTACTAAGCATACTTCTTGCTCTTTCTAAAAGAGCCCTGTTCATGCGTTTTGCAACTCCAT
The DNA here is from genome assembly GCA_000404065.3 of Pinus taeda. NCBI lineage: Eukaryota > Viridiplantae > Streptophyta > Pinopsida > Pinales > Pinaceae > Pinus > Pinus taeda. Next base: position 15,481 of record APFE030169700.1, on the reverse strand, counting down.
TTTGTTGAGGAGTATATACAGTGGTCTTATGTCTTTCGATCCCAGCATCCTTGCAATAATTGTCAAATTCCTTTGAAGTAAACTCACCACCATTGTCAGTTCTTAAACATTTAATGGTTCTTCCAGTGATCTTTTCAACTAATGCTCTAAACTGTTTGAAAACTGTAAATACATCAAACTTATTTTTTAACATGTAGACCCACACTTTTCTAGAGAGATCATCAATAAAAGATACAAAATATGACGATCCTCCATATGAGGTTGTAGGAGATGGACCCCAAACATCAAAATGGATATAATCAAGGATTCCCTTACTAGTATGTTTTCCAGTTTTAAACTTCTGCTTGCTTTGTTTCCCAAACAGACAATGTTTACAGAAATCTAACTTAACAGACTTTAAATTAGGAAGTAACTTACGATCGGATAAAATCTTTAAACCTCTTTCGCTCATATGGCCCAACCTTTGATGCCATAAACGAATAGGATTACTGTCATTTTCAGACACTGTAGAAACATGATTTGACTCTGTTCTTCCTTCTAACTGAAATAGATTTCCAACCTTATTTGCTTTCATTACTAGTAAAATTCTTTTATAAACTTTCATTACTCCACCTTGAATAAAATTTTTATATCCATTAGTGTCTGGTACTCGTAGTGGGATGAGGTTTTTTCTTAATTCAGGTACATGTCTTACATCAGTTAGAATTTTATTTGTCCCATCAAACATTTTAAGCTGGATGCTTTCAATTCCCACAATGTTACATGTGACATCATTTTCCATGTAAACTACTCCATCATTGATTGATTTATAAGTTGTGAACCATTCTCTATGAATGCACATGTGATTTGATGCACCAGAATCTAACAGCCAATGTTGATCATGATTAGGCGAATGAACTGACAACACTTCATCGCTCATACCTGAAACGGATGTCGAACCTGTATCTGTCGTGTTTGCTTCTTTCTTCTCTACCAAAGAGTCTTCTTTGGATGTTTGTTGTCTCTTCCAATAGTCCTTCTTCAAATGTCCCGATTTGCCACAAAACCAGCACTTTACCTTACTCTTCTTCCCTTTCGATTTTGAACGCGAGTCGTTGTGCTTACTAAAGCGTCTTTCTTTAGAACGACCTCTGACCATCATTGCTTCTGATGTAGAGGTTTCTGAATTTGACCTCTTCCTTGTCTCTTCATACAACAAAGCTCCAAAATCATTAAATTCAAGGGTTTCTGATGAACTAAGACTTATAGAAGTAACAAAATGATCCCATGACTCGGGCAACGAGCATAATAAAGTTATAGCTTTATCTTCTGATTCAAATTTTACTTCTATACTTTCTAACTGCACCAGGAGAGTATTAAAGTTATTCAAATGATCAGTAATAGATGTACCTTCCTTCATGCGCAAACTGTACAACTATCGCTTCAGAAGAATCCTATTGGTTAAGGATTTTGTCATGTACAGCTTCTCAAGCTTTGTCCACAAACCAGCCGCAGTTTTCTCTAACACGATGTTAAACAGAACATCATCCGCCAAACACAGTCGAATACCACTCAGTGCTCTTTCATCCAAGTCGCTCCATTCATCATCTGTCATGGTGTAAAGCTGTTTGCCTTTTCCCAACAACGCCTTCGGCACACCTTGTTGCACAAGTAGATCATACATCTTCACTTTCCATATCTCGAAGTTGTTTTTGCCATTGAACTTCTCGATCTCAAAATGAGCACTTTGAGTTTTTGCCATGTTGTAACAAACAAAATCTCCAATTCCAACTTTTTAATAAATAAAGTTTTTATTTAAAATGCCTTTGCCTTATACTATAATGCCTTTACCTTATAATAAAATGCTTTTTCCGTACAAATTGCAGATTTTATAAAAAGACAAATGCTTGGCACTCCTTGACAGCGAAAGATCCACGCCACAAACAAAATCCACGTGAGTCATGAAATTGGCGCGCTTAATCCTTGCGTTTCCGCGCCAATTGAGATTTTGGTACACTGGCACGAGTATAAATTTCAGAACCGCGCCAATGGGCGCGCCTGTTCATAAATAAATCGTGTCAGCCCTTCCTTTGGCTCAAAATTGGAGCGACTATTCCCGACGAAACCGCGCCAATGGTACAACTCCACCTTTCGCACCAAACTTGGCATCTTTGTCACACGTACCAGCTCCACAACATGATTTGATACCAATTGTTGGAGCAAAACAATACGCAGCTGAAATTTAAAAAGCATACACAGCACATACAAAATCATAAAAATAACACAAAGATTTAACGTGGTTCTTTCAACCAATCTGGGCTACATCCACCAAAACAGAGGCATCGGCAATCTTATTATTCAACAAGAGATTACAACAATTTAGTTCCTTACACACTCTCTTCATTACTCAATTTCCTCTACGGGCTTATATTTTTATAGCTCGGAGTCGAAAACTGAATCATAAATTCTCTCAAAACAAATATAGGATGCAATAACTCTTCCTCAACAAGAACGGAGCTAATATAGCAACAAATCCTATTATTGTCACCTACATGAGATTTTTTCCTAATTTAATTAACAGAAAAATCTCAACTTAAAAGAGAAAAATGAGCTCTCATAAATTTTGTAATCTTTATAAACCAAGTTGGTGCTCTAGGTTCTGAAATTTTTCTCCTGGCTCATGGACTAGCATCACTGTAACCCTCTTTCGCCTATCACAATCCGTGAACTTGGTCAATTAAATTTGACTGAGTTTTTGTACATTTACGTGTTAATTCTTTGTTTGTAATAAGACCGGGGATAGTTACACCGTTCACTATGTCATTATCGACCTTTTGGCATGAGTCATTTTCTTAGTCTTGTATTTTTTTTATCGAGCGCATTTGGAATAGAGGAAACGAGACTTTGTGTGGAATTGATATCCCTTTTTCTTCAAAAGACGTGTTACATATCAAATGTGAATGTCATGTTTCAATTTTTTTTAATATAAGAAATTATAATATATATACACGATATTTTTATATTACTTTATAATAATAATATATCAATATATATATTAAAAAAAAAAATACATATTGTTAACTTTTCAGAAGGAGAATTATACTATACACTATATATATCAAAATATATATATATTAAAAGAAAAAAGAAAAAAAAAATTACATACTGTTAACTTTTCAGAAGGAGAATGTGATCTTTGTATGAAGTTTGTTAGTTTTCATTAAGTGTTAATCCTTTAACCTTTTTACTAATTGACAAGTTGATTTTTTTTTTTGAAGTTGTTTTTATAATTTTATTTATCATATTCCTTGCATAAATTGATGGATTTTATACTAATAGATTTGAATTTGTTATTCATTTTGTTTATATTTTTACTTCATACATACATGTTATTAGCAATATATGCATGGATGCTACAAGTAGTATTGAACTCATTTCAAATAATTTAATTTGAGCCTTTCTAACTTATAGGAAAGAAACAAAGAAAAATTGTATGATTACTTGAAAGACATTCTCCTTTGTTCATGTAAATATATTATATAAATTTGGATCTTTTTTTTATGTTCTTGGAAATTTTGTAGATCTTGCATCCAAAATTACGTTTTCAGTAATAGTAATTCTATTAATCTTGAATTGTCGAATTTACAATCCATTTTTTATTTCCATGAACATAAGTTTAATCCTAGGCTTGTATATACATGAGTAAAACATATAATTGCATTTAGAGTAGGTTTGATTAAATGTGTTTTTCTCATATCTTCAAAAAATATTCAAAAATATTGCTTTCCTCAAACCAAGTCTCCATTCATTGGAGCATCACCTAGTGAAGGGTTAACTGGTCCTAAAAATTGCAGTCAAGACTGCTATTAACAGAAAATGTATTAATTAGGACTCCTACCCGGCAATTCTTCCCATGTTGAGTCAAGTATTTCCAGACGTCAACATAACCCTATTTCTTTTTTAGCAAGTTTGCACTAAATCTCTACACTATAAATGTCCCTTTGTTCTTATACTATTTTACTAATATTTTTCATGTCTCTGGTGTGTATTGTAGGAATTAAAAAATTGTAGGAGGACAAGGTAGATACCTTCAAAAATATTTAAAGCCACTTCCGCTAGTGCTTCCACTTTGATAAGTTGTTCTTGGTCTAATATTTTTTTCACTTCTAAGAGATTTTCACATGTCTTTTTAAGGGATTTTTAATCATTCTCACTTACTTCGAGGACTGTGGCATGGCAATGATATACATGGACCCTTATAGTTTACAACTTTGTCTTACTTTGGTAAATGTTCCTCATAAGTTTAAAACTTACACTTCCTCATTCAATTTCAGAGTTATGCTAACATTTCAATCTTAGTTCCTTATATTATCATGTTGTTTTAAGGTTGTATCAACTATGGTCATATGATAAGTTTCTGGAATCCTTTTGGATTTCATATTCTCCATATTTATTTATTTATTTATTTATTTATTTATTTTTAATATATCCTCCCTTTTCATATGCACATTATTCATACTTCAGGGTATTACCCACTTTACTTAGGGTTTATAAGTTAAAGTCCTAGCATTATCAATGTTGGAGACTTACTACTTCATTTATCCACAGCTAGTCATGACATGGACATGAAATCCAATTTCAAGATATTTCATATATGGGTTTCACCTTTTCTTTGATTATAGTTTATTTTCCCTCTCTTGGATCATTAAAATAACTATGAAGCCTTATTGAATTTGTAGCCAGCTGGATTTAGGAGTCCCAACATCGTAATCAAATATATACTTGTCTTTTTTCTTAATTTATTAGTATTGACAGTTTTACATTTTTTACATCTTATTTTTATCTTCACCTAACCTCTTGTCTCTCTTTGTTGCATGTATTTACTCGTAAGGCATTTTTCTGATGTAGCAATTCACTTCTCTACCAAATTAGGCTGACATCGACCATTTTATATATGGGTCGGTTTCCCTAGCCTCCTAACTGCTTGTTTCCATTACAACTGAATGGTATTGGTTTTCATTTCCTTAACAAAGCAATGATAATGAAATTTATTTTGTGGCTTATGCCATTTTTTAAGATAATTTGTTCTCTATTTTTAGGCCTAATGGTCAATAAGTACTTTAACAATGTAATTGTTTAGAATGGCCACTCACGTGTGCATATATATGTTGAGAAATATAGGACATCAGTGGTTAGGTGATTTCTCTTAATCAGTAATTTCTTATGAGCAATTTTTTATAACTTTATATTAGTATATTATTCTACTTAAGTTATTAGTTTTCTTCTTCATCAAACAACTACAAATGCATGAACATAAATATATAAGAGACACGGAATGTAGGCTATGAACCAAGGCCAAAACCTCTCACTCTTTGAGAGGAAAACCAGCACAAATTATTCTTATAGAAATTCCAATTGACTAATACCAAGACCAAGACCCTTGACCTATTAGTCACTCCAAGACCAAGACACTAGTTTGCTTGACTATCAACTTTCTCCTCTTGTCTTCTTGATTCCTCTTCCACTTCTTGACACTACATCACTTGAGACATTCATTGTGATAGCAATGAGAGAGCTCCAAAATACATCATTGTAATATCATTATAGACCTCATCATTGCACTAAGATATTCATTACCGAGATGTTGTCACTTTGTAGGAGCATCAAGACTTCGTGAACTATAATCATGCCCAAACTATGATATTGCCCAGATTGTGACTTGAGCGAAGTTAGCACTAGATCCTTCATCATGTGGTAGCACCAAGACCCCTTCATCTAAACATAAATTGCATTGAAACGTAGTCTTATTATATCACCAAACTTTATACTTTTAGCAATACTGAACTGTGGTCTTCTCACTGAATTGTGTCACTACAATGTCCTATACAAAGTACATAGGTATCTAAACCTGTCTTTGCACTAGGCCACCCGAATTCAGAGATATCTAAATTGTTCACTGTCCCTCCACCCGAAATTACAAAGAGATATTTGAACTGTTGACTATGGAAATTCAAAGACCCTTCCCACATATACATAGTGGTTTTTCCCATATAAATAAGCTAACCTATAAATCTGAATAGGCTTGTCCCCATTAGGTGAGCTAACGTGAGTTCTTCTCAGTGCCTTGAGGCCGACTTGAGGAGGAGTAACTAGTGCTTGTCTTGGAGGGCTATTTGACAATCCTATAGACATATACATTTGTAATATTCCCAAGAAGGGTTCTTCATACATGACATTGACTCCTTGACTTTTATGGCAAGTTAATAAATCCTAAAGGCTCACAATGGGAGCCATCTAAAAATAAAATTCTTGCTTATGAAACCCACGAGTCAAGTATAGAATCATTTTATTTTCCTTATTTACATCAATTGCATAAAAATCATAATTACATGTAATTATGAACACTGAACTGTTGGGTTGTGTTATATTCTTTCCATGACTAGCCATGGTAGTTAAACTGGGGAGTTAGAGGGGGGCAGAGTCCCCCCTTCGTGTTGTCGATGTGCAGCGAGGGGGTCAGAGAGGGGGCGACAGCCCACCCTGTTCGGGGGTTTGAGGGGGGCACTAGCCCCCTTGTTCAGGGATTTGAGGGGGGTGCTAGCCCCCCTCTACGGGGTCCAGGGCAATGCCCCAGGGAAAAAAACATTGGACCCTATATTAGGTGGGTGGACCTACCTATGGTTTTGTGCATGGATTTTTCACATGGTTTTGGGCGTGATGGTTTTTGGTCCATGGTATTTTGTAGATCCATTCAAGGGAACTACGGTTATGTTCTAATCCATGGTTAATGGATTGGGGTTTATGGATGCTTCGACATGTATATTTATGTATTGTAACATTGAAAGGAACACAATGAAAAATCAATCTAGTAGTCTCAGTTTTGGGATCCAGGGGAAAATTTATGTGTATATTTGTTTTATGTGTTATGCTCTCGCCATTGTTTATTTTTTGTTTTTAGAATTCGTATGCAGGTCATTTCTGTACAAGGTTAAAACCTACACAAACCTACTTGCACTTTTCAACACTCCCTCTTAACTAGGGAGGTCTTCATAATGGTACTTGGTCATTCTCAATATGAAGAATTTATCGTAAGAAGAATCAGATTGGTAACCCATATGTATAGCATCATATCAACCAACATTGTCACATAACAAGGCCTTGACTAATAGATCTATCTCTCCACAAGATTTGAGCTCAATGCTAGTGATACCAATGATTTATAGACACTCTCATCATTTTCTCTCCCGAAACATACACCACACGGGTTCTCAGGGTGTGTTCCATCATGACTATTCTTATCTTGTATTCCCAGTCTTGAAATAATATCAATCCTCTATGAATACTCTTATCTTGGATGACCTATCTCATCCTCAAAGAGCATCAGATGCTAGTTGATTACCCAATCCTCCATTCTTTCTTCCCAAGTGAAGACAATAATTATGTGTCTATCTCTCTCTTAATTAGGGAGGACATATGTATTCCAAAAAATAAATGTACTCATTCCTATAGAAGGAATGTACCTAAGCTCCCACTTGGATTAGGAATTTCCAAGTTTTTTCCAAGTAAGAAACTTGTTTCTAGGATCCTTCTTAATTAGGGACCTATAATAGCTCCTTAGGTGGATATGATGGGACAACCAACTTCTTGAATAACTCCTCCTTACAATGTTGTGAACTTCTTTTCGTTATCTAGGAGTCTTCATTTTTGGGACTTCTACATAAGGCACAAACCATCCATCACTTTCATCCATGCGTCAGCCATGTCATCATCGGAAAGTGATCCATTAGTCCATATCTTGCCATCCTTCATGCCATGTTTCTTTCTATTGGGTTATGTTATATTCTTTCCACGTCTAGCACCGATTGTGTAGTGGGGGGGGTCACAGGGGGTTTGAGGTGTGCCCTAACCCCACTTTATGGGTTCTGGGGCAGCGCCACATAAAATTTTGGTTTTGGACCCTATGTTAGGTTGGGCGGACCAACCTATGGTTTTGTGCATGAATTTTGCACATGTTTTTTGGACGTGATGGTTTTCAGTCCATGGTATTGGACGCGATGGTTTCCGATCCATGGTACTGCAAGCTTCGGCATGTATAAATATGTATTATAACATTGAAAGGAACATAATGAAAAAAAATCAAGAGGGTAGTCCTGGTTTTGGGATTCAGGGGAGAATCTCTGTGTATATGTGTTTTATGTGTTATGCTCTTGCATTGTTTATTTTATGTGTTTTAGAATTCGTATGCAAGTAATTTGTGTACGGGGTTAAAACCTACATTTGGTATGAGAGCAATTTTGGCTTCAAGGGGACGCCTTTTTTGCTAAGGGGTTTTGCTCGGGCCTGTGGTAGACCCTATTCAGTGGGAGATCTGCGAGATCGATTCTGGTGCTGAAAGAAGATGGCAAGTAGTGGAAAGATAGAGATTGATAAATTTAATGGTCAGAGTTTTGAGTTGTGGAAACCCAAGCTGGAGGATCTATTAGTGGATAAAGATCAGTGGATTGCGGTAGATCTGGGTACTAAACCAACGGGAGTGTCCAATGAAGAATAGACGAAGTTGGATCGGAAGGAAAAGAGCATAATACGATTGTGTGTCTCAGATTTAGTATTGCTGAATGTATCAAGGGAAGCTACGACGAAGGCTTTGTGGGATAAGTTAGGGACTTTGTACCAATCTAAGTCTTTGGTGAATAAATTGTTCCTGCGGAAAAAGCTATATAACCTGAGGATGAAAGATGGAGACTCAATGATAGAGCATCTGAACACATTTAATACTATGGTAAGCCAGTTAGCATCTGTTGATATTAAAATTTCAGATAAAGATAAGTACATCAGTTTTTTGTGTTCTCTACCAGATTCGTGGGATAGTCTGGTTATTGCAATAGGTAGAAACGCAACTACCTTGTATTTTGATGAAATAGTCTCATCCTTGCTGACGGAGGAGACGAGACGAAAAAATATGGAGAGCCAGAATGGTGATGTCTTGTCTGTACAAGGACAGTCCCAAAACAGAAACAAAAATAAGTCATCGAGTGGGAGTTCTAAATTTAAAGGGAGATCTAAATCTCCAGGAAAACCTGTAAAGGTGGTGTGCTAGAAATGCAGAAAGGAAGGGCACTACAAAAGGGACTCTAAATCTAAAACTCTTGATAAAGGAAAGGGATATGATGATGCTCCTTTTGCAGAGGCAAAAACTACCTCAAATGAAGGTGGGGATGTGTACTTGGCTTCTTCAAGTACACATGTAGATAATGAGACATGGTTTATTAACTCAGGTGCATCCTTTCACTTCACTCCCCATAGAGAGTGGTTATGCAATTATGAGAAATACGATGGTGGTGATGTCTTATTAGGGGATGATAGGAAGGATAGAATCATTGGTCATGGAAAAGTAAAGTTGAAGTTACAAGGTGGAAGGTTTAGAACACTTTCGGGTGTTCTACATATTCCTGCATTGGCCAGAAATCTGGTTTTTGTAAGCAAGTTGGATGATGCAGGTGTAAAAACAGTGTTCGAGAAGGATACCTGGAAAATGTTCCGGGGAGCACTGGTATTGATGTGGGGATTTCGAATTAGAACTCTGTACAAGCTACAAGGTAGCACTATTATTGATGGGTGCAACAGTGTTTTGGTTCCTGAAAGTGGAGCAGAAAATATAGTGGTCTCTGGAGAGAATACCATGTTGTGGCATCAAAGGCTTTGACATATTGGAGAGAAGGGCCTTCAAATACTTCATGGTAAAGGTATGGTAGAAGATATGAGTAATAGCTCTCTGGATTTTGATTTCTGTGAAAATTGTGTATATGGGAAGCAGAATCGGGTGAGTTTCCCCTCTGGTAGTAAGAGGGTGAAACAGATATTAGAACTTGTGCATAGTGATATGTTTGGACCTATGAAGGTTCCATCACTAGGTAAGTCTATGTACTATGTATCATTTATAGACTACTTCTCAAGGATTACATGGATATATTTTCTTAAGAAGAAATCTAAAGCCTTTGACAGCTTTAAAGAATTTAAGGCTCTCATGGAAAATCAGACAAAGAAGAAGATAAAGGTGCTGAAGACAGATAATGATGGAGAGTTTTGTAGCAAGGAATTTGAAGAATTTTGTAAGAAGTGTGGTCTAGCACGATAGAAGACTACTCCATATACACCTCAGCAAAATGGAGTTGCAGAAATAATGAATAAGACGTTGATGGAAAGGGCAAGAAGCATGCTCAATGGTGTCGGGTTAGGACAAGAATTCTGCGCAGAGGCAATGGATACTACACGTTACCTGGTCAACAGGTAACCTTCATCAGTGTTGGAGGATAGGACTCCACAAGAGGTATCGACTGGTAAGAAACCCTCTCTTTCACATCTGAGGGTATTTGGATGTGATGCATATGTACATGTTCCAAAGGAGGAACAAGCCAAGTTGGCTAGTAAATCTGAAAAGTGCATCTTTATCAAGTATAAGGATGGTTTAAAGGGTTATAATCTTTGGAACCGATTCACATGAAAGGTTGTGTACAGCCGAGATGTGGTGTTCAGAGAAGTAAAATATGTTATTAAACATGAAGTCCAACCAAAGGAACCTGTGAAGATAGAGTTTGAGCTTAAGGAGGAAGAATCAAACTCTACAGCAAAGGAGGAATCAGAATATGAAGAGTGTTACTGGGAATAGTGTCCACTCGGAGCTGCTATTCCCACTAAGACTGATAGCTATCTTAGAAACAAACAAGTAAAGGCTATTTTCGCTTTCCTTTATGAAAATAGATAAGAGTGGAACAAAGGACACCAACCTTAGTCTTGTGCTTGGTTACTTGCTTGATTCCTCTCCTTCCTGATAGATCTTTGTCGCTTCTTCTTTGTCTGCCCAGCTTCAAAGAGCACCTGTGGAATCAAAGCAGAATAATACTATCAAAGAACAGAGATCTATATTCATAAATAACACAGGACCAGATATGTATTAACCACACAAATGCATATACAATTAAACATACAAGAATGTGGAGGAAAACTTGAATAACTTTATTAATATCAAGAATAGCAAGAGGATTACAACCATTTGTTCTGACCCAGCATCATCCTCCAGAAAAAAAGCCCTTCTTCACCTCAAGTAAAGCTTAGATCACCCAACACTATGAAGTTTCACCAGAAAACCAACAGCACTTCTCTACAAGATACAAGATTCCAACCTCTAGCTCTCTGTGATGAGGGATCCATATATATATGATTGTAGGGGGTGAGTCATCTTTTGGGGTTTTGATTAGTGTCTTCTCTTTTATAGATTTTGATTCCACTTGGAGACTGATGATCTCTTACTCATCCCTGGTCGAAAACAGAGAGGCAAGTGTCAGAGGGGAAGCTTTTGGATGATTCTATGATCTTCCACCTCGCAAACTATCTCTTCCATTTGTCCATTCTCGCCCATCGCACCCTACAGAGGGGCCATCCAGTATGCATCGCACCCTTTACACTGGGAAGGTGATATGCATCGCACCCTCTACACTGGGTATTCAGTATGGTCCAGTTTTGACCATTTCTAAGCATTTTTTAGTGGAGAACTTCTGGGAGATGATGTAATCAGTTGACCTTGTTCCTTTAGGTAATGAAGCAACATTTTTAGGGAATTAGGAGCCCTCATTTTATGGACATTTATGATTGGGGTTACAGTGCCCAAAAATGTCTATAATAGTTTCCCCCTAAAGCATGAGGTCATTAATCTTTTGATGTCGGGTGAAATGCTTTATCATGAGGATCCAAAGTTTTTTCGAGCTGGAAGGCAACCTGTAATAAGATACAATACAATACATTATCTTCATAATATTTTTCATGATCTAGCTGAGGCGGGCATTCCCATGCTCAGCTTTATAAATTCATTTTCATGTACATAGGATAGACAACCGTTTGTGTAGCAGACTGATG
>APFE030169673.1:89629-161392 GCA_000404065.3 Pinus taeda | reverse complement strand
GTTCGGGTTCCTTATGGTATTGGACTGTTGTCGTTCCCATGATGATTTTCTCTCAACGCTCTCTACTCTGTCTCCCAGCCTATGCACACCATTAATGATAACATCTAGTTTTTGATCTAAGGCTGAGGGTTCTTCCTTGAAGGTGGTTCTTCTCTCAGTTCTGGCTCTGTTGCTTTTGGCAATCAGGTTTGCTTCCACACTAACAGCCACATCTTGCATCTGTGCGAGGCTTTGAGGGGCTCTTTCCCTTAGCTGATATGCCATTTCAGCATCAAAACCATCAGGGAATTTGTACAAAGCAAGATCAGGTGGTGGTCTTAAGTTTTGTGGTATTGCATTGTAGACATTATTAAACCTCGCACAGTAGTCCAAGACATCTTCTTGAGGTCCTCTTTTGATAGTATCATACTCAGATAATATGTGTAAGGGGTCTTTCGTTTCTCCCATCTATTGATAAATGTCTGGTATAAGGCTTCTGGGTTTAATATGGAATTGGGTGTAAGTGCTCTAAACCAGGTCCTGACATCACCGATCAAACTTTGGACAAAAATCTTCATCCTTACACTGTCGTCATCAATCTCGTAACTCTCAAAGTAATCCTGCATTTTCTTCGTATGCTGTAGGGCTGTGCAGGAATTTGCGCCATCGAAATAGGTAATTTTTTTCTGATAATCCTGAGGCATAGCCCCGGGATTAGCAGGCAGCTGTAAGGGCGCATATCTATTAGCCATGTTGATGGGGATAGGGGGAACAACAAGGATAAGTGGAAAGACTGGAGTGACTGGGATAATAGGAGTAGTGGTGGTATTTGCAGTGAATGGAGGTGTGGACACAGAGGTTGGGGAAATGGATGATGAACACGGGGAGGAAGGGTTTGAACGAAACAAAACCTTAACAGGGGTTGAAAAAATACTAGGTTGGACTATCTTGGGAATAGTATCAGCAAAATCTACTTGCTGCTCTTGCTTCCTAAGGATTTTGGGGATTATATTGGGGTTTTCAAAAACAGCTGGGGATTTGGATCAGGATTTAATCTTGTATGACCAAATGCTTCTTGGGAGCCAGCTTCTAACTTGTGTTTGGGAAATTTTCTAAGAACACAGGTCCACCGAGACTTTTAAATGTCGGTTTCTTCCTCTGTGGAGCTTTGGACTGGTTTTGTGAGATTATCTGCGAAAGTCCCCAGCAGAGTCGCCATGATGTTATCACTCAGGTTGTCCCTAAGCTCCTGAAGGGATACAGCCGAGGTAACCACACACCAATCTTTGGATTGCAGGTTCTAGCCCACCTGCAATCAGAGAGAGCTCTCTCTTAATCATTTAGCTTTGTTGATGATGATTTTAGGCTAGCTATTGGGTTCAGTGGGGTTTGTTGGTGTTTGGGTCGAGGATAGATGTAAGGAAGATAATTTCAAGCAGAGAGGCAAGGTATAGTGTGATAAGCTTCGAACCATTGGGCATGGAGTCATGGATTGAGGTTTGTTGTTGCGTTTTCTTGGTCACAAGAGGATCATAGAGCAGGATAGCTACACATGAAACAATATCAGTTTCTGAAAAGATGGGATGAATGTCAGAGACAAAAGGCAATTAAGAATCTTTCATCTACTAACAGAAAAGAGAGGTGAATGAATGACTTTCTAGGAGTAGTTAAGAATTCCTAAATTAACATTCATACGTGAAAGAAATAGTGCAAACATGATCATTTAAGTATGCATATTCATAACTATTTCTAATGAAAACATATAGAAATCACAGAAATTGAGCATAGGGTGCTGCCAAGAAAATCCTAAACTATTCTTCTTTTCTGCAAATTCAGATGGTGTAACACAGATGGTAAAGCAAACATGAAGAAAAGACTAAAACAGAGATAGGGAACACTTATTGAGTCATGTAGAAACACATGAATTCCACAGCTACTCTTTGGCCAATTAGACACAGCAGACACTTCTCAGAATCCATGCTTTTCAGCAGTCTTTGATTATAGAAGTTATCAACTTACAGTGCGAGTCTGTGCTCAAGTAAAATATCAACTAACAAATAGCAACCAACCAACAACCCTTCTTGTATGTTTCAGGGTCGTCTTTATAGGAAAAATATCTAAAGTAATTATTACAACTGACCTAAAACGGTCTGTAAGAAAAAGCTTTCTAAAACCTAACTTATGCTAGAATTTAATGCAAGTAAGTCTTTTTGGGCTGCACCAGAGGTGGCTGGATTAAAAGTGAATTGATGGGGTGTCCTCTGTGACTTGGTGCAGTGGTTCTGTAGTAACTGCGCATTGAGTTCTGGTCCACTGATCTGATGTGAGTTTTAATGTGCAGTCATTTATGCTGGTAAGCATTGAATGGCACCTTAACGGCTTCTTGACTTTCAAGGTTTTCCTTTAATGCTTCATTTGCCTCGAGCCCTGAGAAGATCTCCGCTGATACACTTTTCCGCTACACTGATACTCTTTGATATGCATTTTGGCTTCATATCTTCTCTGATACTATTTAACATCTGAACCGGGTCTCTCTCTGTTTTCGGATGCGTTCAAAACTGCAAAATCAGGGTTTTTCTGCCTTTTTCCGTGCAAAAAGGGATAAGGAATCAAAAGATTCCTTAAAGATTCTCCAATATGGCCTATTTCCCATAGTGATGTGCGATTAGCGCCTTCGCACTAATCGCGCATCGAAAACGGCCTCAGAATTTCGATCCGGGGCTCCGAAACTTTACTTTTGCGCTTGCACGTTCTTTCTGTTTTTGGCTACTGACGTCAGCATGATGTCAGCGGTATGACAGATGACGTCAGAAGTGGGGTCCTTTGGTACGGTGATGACTTTAACATGATGACATCAGCAGGGTGACGTGGTAGTACGGCAGGGTGACGTGGCAAGACATGGTGGCAAGGTGACGTGGCAGGTCGCAGGCAGGAAGGGGTGAGGTGGAGGTGATGTGGCAGGGTGATGCGGTGCTCCTGTCACGCGAGGGGAGGGCGGTTTCAGTCATGCATCGGACCGCTTTTGATACGGAGGCAGTTTTTGTTAGGGGCGGCCCGATGCAATCGGATGTCGCCAGTTGTCCCAGTGTACGTCGATAAAACCGTCAGACATCGGGTGCTAACATGCCCACACAAGAGGGTGCCCGATACGGACAAGGGCCGTCGGATCTGGGGGGGCTGATCCGATGGTGGATGGGAGGGGAAGGTGCACGGGATTTAGTGGAAGAGCATGCGCGTTAAATATTAAATTTTTCATGGTGCGGGTGGGTTTAAAACTTTAGGTTAGGGGTTAATGTTTTGGCACTTGGTTATTTATTAATCAGATATTTAATAAATCCCAAAAATACAATGCGCAGGGGGGTTTAATGCAATAGGAGGGGGTTTTTTGTGTTTTTGAAGGAGTCCAAACACCTTGGAGGGAAAATTATGCAGAGATGAGGGTTCTTACTAAGGTCCAGGTGACTTAGTAATTCCCAAGGAGATGTTTATGGTTATGTTTCAACCAGAGGAAGGGGATATTTACATAGGGGAAATATTAATGTAGTTTTAGTAGGGGGATGGGAAATAGATAGGGAGTTACATAATAATTTTGGTAGTTAATATGAAAATGACAAGAAGAGGGCTAAGTTTCAGAGATCTTAGGCTTTTAAGGTGAAATAGAACTATGTAGAGAGAGTGTGGACCCTCCTTGAGTAAAGCAGATCTTTACCAAGGAAAATGATATGGAAAATTATGAACTAAGAGATATCAAGCAGATATTGACCTCTTTAGGGGGAGTTAGTAAAGGATTTAGGGAAAAGGGAGAGGGGAAGTTAGTCATGCCTCGCTTGAAGTACTTCAGAATGGGAATTGCCTGCTAACTGTGATCTGGATGGACATAACACTTGAAAACACAAAACTGACCACAATCAATGATTCTGCAACCACAAAACTACCTACCCAGCCTACTTACCTAACATTTTTTCTTCTTTTTGGTTTGGATGCACTTAGACCTGCAGACCCAACTTTTCAACTTTTTCTTTTTATGTCTTCCTATCTACAAACTACCCTTATTTCTTCCAAGGGCCCAGATTAAGCAGTTGGGGTCCTTTGATTCTCTACCTATCTAAGAATCTGCCAAAATTAAACTGTTTGGACAGATATTCATTCTCTATATTCTAAAACAGAAAATTGAAACCTAGGGAGACCAAGATTAAGCTGTTTGGACCTCCCTTTTAGCTGAAAATTCTACAAACATGGAATAATTCTTCAAAATTGGAATGCAGCAGATGAACTTTGACTAGAATTCTTTCACGGCCTCTTTCTTTGGTGTTTGTGAGCAAATATGGAGCATTGCAGCATTTAAAGTATGACATATTTGGCCTGTAAAAATGTCAATCCTGAAATATGAATAACCTGCTACAACAGGAGGCTAACAGAACCTACCTCCTCAGCTCGAGATTTGTGCTAAAACCCATGTTTTCTCCCTTCAAAACCACTCATTGGCCCTCCTATAGAAGATTGTTGTCCCTCCTATAGAATTCCTCTAGGTTCTCATGTAGAACCTGTCAGTGCTCCTGTAGACAATGCCGAGAGTAGGAATATGGGAGAGATCAACGAATAATGATGGTTATGAGGGTGCGGGGGCATGAGGAGATTGTACGAGTAGATTTTCGAGGAGAGAATGAAGGAAAAGGTGGTGAGAGTGCTCGGGGAGGAGTACTTATTGCTTTTTGTGGATATTTCCGGTGATGGAGTGTTATCGGGAAAACTAGTGTCCATTCAGAGCTACTAGTCCCACTAAGACGGGTAGCTATCTTAGAAACAAACAAACTAAAGTCACTTGTGTTTTCCTTTATGAAAGATATATGAGAGAGAAGCAGAGAGTACCAACCTCAGTCTTTCGCTTGGCTCCTTGCTTGTTTCCTCTCCCCTTTGATAGATCTTTGCCAGTCCTTCCTCACTTGTCCCACTTCAAAGAACACCTGTAGAGTCAAAGTAGCATAATACCATCAAAGCATAGACATCTATAACCATAAAAAATATAGGATCAGATATATATTAACCATACAAATGCATATATCAATACAATCAGAGATATACAAGAATATGGAGGAAAACTCAAATAGCTTTATTCATAGAAGTAGTAGAAGAGAGGATTACAACCCATTGATCTGACCCAGCACCAACCTCCCAGCATGAAAGCCCTTCTTCACCTCATGAAAAGCTAGATCACACAACACTATGATGTTCCATAGAGAAACCAACAGCACTTCCTTGCAAGAAACAAAATTCCAACCTCCTAGATCTCTAGGATGAGGGATCCATATATAGATGTTTGCAAGTGGGTGAGTCAGCTTCTAGGTTTTTTATTAGTGTCATTTCTCTGATAGTTCTTGGTTCCACTTAGAGATTTCATGATCACTTACTCATCCCTGAGTGAATTCAGAGAGGCAAGTATCAAGTGGGTAGTTTCTAGAAGATTCTCTGGGTTTTCACCTAGCCAACTACCTCTGGCATTTTTCTACTCTCGCTCATCGCACCCTATGAAATCAAATGACTGACATTATAGCAGTCATTCTTATTGCTATGGGCATATGTAATTATACATGAATGAATTATATATGTCATTACGCTTCAAAACCTCTGCTCCTCTCCCTAGCAGTTGAGCCTGCTTGCGCATCCTTTGGTCAAGCCTGCTTGCGCATCCTCTTCCCGTCAAAAACACATAGACAGACTGCTAACCCTCACTGCTAAAGGGAAGAGATAGATGTTGGTTCCACTTCTTCAAGTGCCGGTGAACCTTACCCTCCTTTTTCACACTGGGGCTTTTCAATATGCATCGCACTTTATACATGTAGTAGGTGAGATGCATCGCACCCTTAGCACTGAGCAGTTTGTATGGTCTAGTTTTGACTAGTTCTGAATAGTTTTTCAAGAAGAACTTTTGGGAGATGATGTAATCAGCGGACCTTGTTCCTTTAGGGTGTGTAACAACACTTTTAGGGGCTTAGAAGCCCTTGGTTTATAGACATATGAGATTGGGGTTCCAGTGCCCAATTATGTCTATACAAATTGCCCCCTGAACCATGAGGTCGTAAATCTTTTATGTCGAGTGAAATTATTTATCATGAGGATATGAGGTTTTTCAAACTAGAAGGTGACCTATAAGAAGATAAAATATAGTACATTATCTTCATAATATTTTCATGATCTACCTGAGGCGGGCATTCCCATGCTCAGCTTTATAAATTCGTTTTCATGTACATAAGATAGACAACCGTATATGTGGTAGACTGATGATTTTGGTAGAGCCATCATCCCTTAGCTTGGATGATCATCTGTGCAGTTATGATGTACAGTTGATGTGTTTATTTTCCTGAATATATCGCAACCCATATGGATGAAACTAGATTGGGGGTATTCAAACTCATTCAATATTTTCTCGAAGTATAAGTCAATCTATGTGAAAGGATGTTCTAATGTTGAACATGGAAAGACATCGCCTAATTACCAGCGAATGATGTAAGGTATTAACAGATGTGAGAGGAATCACCCATAATTATGATGAACCTCAAGGTATGGTAGTAAAATTCACATGGTGCGAATACATGAGTCGATGTCGAACACCACACAAAATCTTTCGGTCAAAGGCCATTGATGTAAACTCGTCGGCGGAGTGAGAAACTTGCCATTGAGGCATGCAAGCTTCAAAGTACTGAAAGGGTTGTTCCTAAGTCAACTTCTTTGGTAATGACTTGATGTCAACAAGAAGTGACCCGTCGTAGGAGGGCCTTAATGAATCCCACATATATGACACGAAATAGAGCAAACGATTTTATGGAGGTGAAAACGAACCGATGATACAAAGTTCAAGGTAGCAGTCATGAAAGAATGAAGTGTGAAGGTATTGCAGTGGATGAGACGTAAGCTAGGTTGGTGAATTCTCTGAGCAAATTATCTTGAACATATCGGTGACACTGAAATGGATTGGTAGCGTTAACCCCAAATATGGATGGTATGGAGGACCAATCATGATATGACTGGTGAACGGAATAACCCAACCCGACTCATTCATAGTGATGGAGTAAAAGTGTCATGTTCAAGAGTGACCTGCTACCAATAAAGTTTCTACATGTTTTCTTCCCAATTTTTCCCCAGTCATTGTTGACTAGTACCTCTTTATTTTTGTCAAGCTTGAGGAGGATAACATATGCTTGTTCTATAATTCTCCCTTCATGAAAACCTGTCGCTATGTTTTAACGAGCCTAGCAACAGTGAAACTCGCTCTTGTCTGCATGGACAAGTTTGTCACTATTGTTTTAACGAGTTTAACAATGAAGATAACTCAGTTCTTTTCAATTTTAGAGAGTCTAAAAAGACACAGAAAGGCAACTCCAGTACTCCTTTTTTGTAGTATAATCCCTTAAGTCCGAAAAAGTATAAAATAATACAAAAGGGATGACTTTTAGATAGTTTTAACGAGCCGAACAAGACAAGCACTCAATCTTTTTGTGTAATGATTGCTCAGGTCCAAAAGGATTAAAATCTAGAAGAGGGATGGCACTTCTAATCGCTTTAACGAGTTGGAGACGCCAATTGCTCGGCAATATTTTCATATTTTACAAGTTAGATGAAAAGAGCTTAAAAGAGACTTGTTTTTGAGGAACGAGTGATGTTTTCAGGTAGCAGCTGGTTCCAGGTAAGGGTTGGAACTTTTCAATCATGGTAGTGTAAAGAAGATGGCTAATAGAATCACTCGTCGTAGATGGTCATCAAAAGGGGTAAACAATCAAATGGAGGCATATGATCAGCTAGAAGGAGTGGAGGTGATGGTAAGAACACGACCAAGGCTCAAAAGTTGATGATTATGCGATCGCAATGGTTATTTATCGATGGATAGGTTCATTTTTTAATGAGCTTAAACTCTAGGAGAACGTTTTCTCATCGCTAGGTTTATTTTTTAACAAGCTTGAACTTAACGTAAAACTGCTCATGCCAGTCATATAAATAAGGATGTCTCATCGATAGGTTCATTTTTTAGGGAGCTTGCCCCATTCGAAACTTTGCTCCAAAGCCCTTTTTTTTTATGCAAGCTAGGAATGACCAACATACTAGTTTAAAGGGTCAAGAACCTACAAACTAAGAAAATAAATGGTCACTTTTTACTTGCATGCAAAAAGGTTGCATGCCCCCAGGTATAATGAAGTAGAGTTTCTAGGTCACCATACAGAAGTTCTTACACTAGCAAGATTGCTCCATTCGTGTAGCGGACAAAACACTTCCTTGGCTTTGTCCATCGAAATGGACGAAGGTGATTCTAGTTCCAATCACCTAACCTTTGATGGGGGAATCCTTTTCCAGTCTGATCCATTTTACTAAATGGACAAGATAGTCAAACTAGTCATATTCCTATGCGTAAACCTACCTTATAACTGGGGTTTTCCTACCGAAGCAGACCAGGGAACATGCCTCCTGGGTTTAGCCACATTCACCGAATCACTCGCATTCATCAGGTGGATTGACTTGAGATTGATGAGACATTCCTTTTGCAAAAAGACTATTTAGGGATGGCACTTGACTATTAGCTATCTGTGAACTGGGGAATGAAAGCTGGTCTACGAGCTAGACCACTCTGCCTTCATGCGGAAAGCACATCACTCGAAAGAGTGAGGAAACAATAGCTCCCATGCTATAAATGTAGTCACGCCCAAGGAGTAGATTGTCATCTAAAGGTCCTTGGACTACCATTACGCTCAGGTAGATGGTTTTCCTTCTCAAAGTTATAGGCAAACCTGGAAGGATCCCTAATGGTCGACTGGTTCCTTTGTTGAAGCTTGTCAAATTTTGAATCTCAGGCAGAAGCGATGGTGCACCAAGCATTTTCCAATCAGTTGAGGAAAGGATACTCACAGAAGCCCCTTCATCTATGATGGTACTCACAATGACCATTCTGTAAGCTTGCACTATGATTTAGAATGGTACATTAGATGGTAGACGTGGTCTGCCTAGTAGATTCCAATCGCAGGAAACAACTAAGTTGCTTGGAGGAGGGACCAAATAAATGGCCAGGTAAATCTCTGATGAACTTCCTTCCTTTAGTAAAGGAACAGGTAGATTTCCCCCATGTTCATCGGATTCTGTGTTGACGAAAGAATTTGAACAGTCTTGTTCTCATTCTCTTTGATGACTGTATCATCTGAAGGTAGACCTCTGAAGAGAAGACTAGATCGACTGCCATCTCGACCAGTTGACTTTGATCCTATGTGGACTCAGAGGGTTTATATTCAATGGCAGATGCTTCAACCGACCACAAAGGTGTGTCAGTCAGATTTTCAACTAGTGATGGACTCGGCAAGAGTTTCTTGTATCGAGGAGGAAGTCGTAGCGATGAAGCAAGACGGTTATCCAAGGCTCTTTTAGCTTTGTTTAGGAAGGGACAATGGTGGATGGCATGATCACTGTCACACAGTCTACAAGGAATTTTAGATCTTCCTTTTTGTCCAGTGACTTCATTTTCACTAGTTGACGGTGTACTTTCAACATGATCATCAGAGGTTGAGGACAACGGATTGTGCAAGAAGGGAGACAAATCCCTTAAGATCCGTGGGATGTAAGTACAATCTCGATGATAGTGGTCTCCCTTGCAAATGACACATGGATATTTAGGTTTGGATGGTGCAGTGTGTGGATTTTCACTATATGATGCATGGTTTCCCCCTTTTACCGTTTGCTTCTTCTTCTTCTTCTCCTTCCCTTTCTTCTTCTTCTCAGTTACTTGGTTTTTAGTTTTTTCACCAAGCAAAAAGGAAGAAGGAGAGGGAAAAACAAACAAACTACAAGGTTTGGGGGTAACTCTAGTATCATTCAGTTGCTGATTTGAAAGCTCAAGAATCATGGTTCTTTGAATGACAAAGATCAAGAAGAGCCATACTGGCAAGTCAATTGTCAGTCTTGGAAGGCACAATGTGGCCATATGAGGTGCATGAACATCTTCCGAAGAGGAGAAGGGACTAGGATTCCCCCCAAGGGGAAATCCTTGGTTGGTGGACTTCATTTTCTCAACCTAAGACCAACGAGGGAACAATGATGTTATTCCGATTAAAATAAATTTTATGACGCTTTGACACAACTTGCTTTTTCAATTTTTAAGAGTCAATAAAAAACTAAAGATGACTCTAGTCACCTTCAATTTTTAATGAGCCTGAAGTGACAAGTGCTCAGATGGACATTTTATTTTAAGGTGTCTGAAAAGGAATTAAAATGACTACTCTGGAAATCTAAACAGAGGGATTACCAAACCAATCGCAAAACTGCAGAATAATTTTTATGGTATGGCAGTCAATCTTTCTGAATGTTGTGTTTAATGCACTACGATCGATAGGGTGGCAAAAACGGCCTCCTAAGGATAAATGATAGAGCCTATTGTGGTCTCCCAATATATACTTGATGGCACGTGGGAGCGCAAGTCCGTACTGGCACTTGTCATCTCAAAGAGGAGGAATCACCCAACCTATGATGAAAGAGATAGTTACTAGGCTTTACGACGCTGGAATATGTCTCTAGCCTAAACTTCTAAATGTTGTGTGTTAGGTTCCAAAGTGTTTTTATGTTCATTGAAATTTATTTTATAGTTGATCTTTCTTAAGAAGTTTTCCTTTAAGGTTCACCGTGTGATGTATATATGCAATTCCTAAATATGCAATCTAAGATGATAAACAGTCATTTATTTCTCTTTTTGCAATGAAAAGCCTAGCTACTAAGGAAAGAGAAGTGAAATTATTTCAACATAGAGCAGAGAGCAGACACTAAGATGCATTGTCTTAAATCAATCTCCACAAGCAATCTAAATGCAAATGCACATGCATGTATTTTTTTTCCGCTTTCTTAATGCTGAGTACAAATCTGAACTATCTTTCTTTCAAAGTGACAGTACTAACAATTTTCTTTTCAAAAAATGAAAGGAAGACTAAGATGACACTTTGCGATTTTGAGTTGAAAACTGTTTTCAACATTTGAAATACTATTAATTCAAATCAAATACAAGAGCAAAAGTGTAATCAACTACCAAAAAGAGGAGGATTCTTTTATTTGACTGAAAATGACATTAACGACACTTTCAAATCAAAAGATGACAGTTCGATTAATTTATTGTTTGTAAAGGAGAATTGTAAATGGCGAAAAATACATAAAAAAAATCACAATTCTTTATACAATGGAGGCTGAATAATGCAAAGGAAGCTATTTTAAATAGTGGTATACTGATCGCAGATACAAAAACTACTGAAAAAAGTTGAAGACAATGAAGAGAAAACCAAAATCTGGAGGTAGAAATAGTCTTACCTAATCATCGCACTTGTAACACAGGGAAACGGGGATGCATCTCACCTTCGTCACACAAGAGGTGTGGTGCATCCAGACTGCCAATGAGAGACAATGCGATGTTCGAGTGTTATAGACATTTTTGGGCACCACAACCCCAATCATAAATGTCCATAACCTGAGGGCTCCTAAGTCCCTAAAAGTGTTGCTTCACTACCTAAAGGAACAAGGTGAGCTGATTACGTCATCTCCCAAAAGTTCTCCATAGAAAACTACTCCGAAATGGTCTAAACTGGACCATACTGAATGCCCAGTGCAGAGGGTGTGATGCATATCACCTTCCCAGTGTAATGGGTGTGATTCATACTGGATGGCCCCTCTGTAGGGTGCGATGGGCGAGAATGGACAAATGGCAGGGACAGTTTGCGAGGTGGAAGATCATAGAATCTTCCAGAAACTTTTCCTTTGACACTTGCCTCTCTGATTTCAACCAGCGATGAGTAAGAGATCATCAATCTCCAAGTGGAATCAAGAACCATCCGAGAGAGGACACTAATCAAAATCCCAGAAGTTAACTCACCCCCCTACAATCATCTATCTATGGATCCCTCATCACAGAGATCCAGAGGCTGGAATCTTGTATCTTGTAGAGAAGTGTTGTTGCTTTTCTGGTGTAACATCATAGTGTTGGGCGATCTAAGCTTTACTTGAGGTGAAGAAGGGCTTTCTTGCTGGAGGATGATGCTGGGTCAAAACAATTGGTTGTAATCCTCTTGCTATTCTTGATATTAATAAAGTTATTCAAGTTTTCCTCCACATTCATGTATGTTTGATTGTATATGCATTTGTGTGGTTAATACATATCTGGTCCTATGTTGTTTATGAATATAGATCTCTGTTCTTCGATAGTATTATGCTGCTTTGATTCCACAGGTGCTCTCTGAAGCTGTGTAGACAAATAAGGAGTAGCAAGGATCTATCGAGAAGGAAACGAACCGAGCAAGGAACCAAGTGCAAGACAAAGGTTGGTGTCCTCTGTTCCCCTCATGTCTATTTTTCATAAAGGAAAACGAAAGTAGTTTTAACTTGTTTGTTTCTAAGATAGCTATTAGTCTTAGTGGGAATAGTAGCTCTAAGTGGACACTATTCCCGGTAACAAAATGGCGACTCCACTTGGGAGCGAATAGATTGTTTGTTAGTCTATTTTTGTTTGTTTTATAAACTTACAGACGGAGCCTGAAGTCAAGCTAGCTAGCCTTCGAACTACATTTGCTATGCAAGTGCAAATTGGATCAATTTTGCTTCAGTCTATCTCCGGGTTTTGTTTATAAATTGAACAATCGATCTGTAAACACTCTAATTTCCCTAAGTGGTGGCTCTAGTAACCTCCTTAGATCAACCCCTGTGATTTATATTTACTGAACATCACTTACTCGGCCTAAATCTCTAAATTGAACTGCAAATTGTGATCAAAGACTGGATAAAAGTATCACACTGGTACCATCACACCTTCCCTTCAAGGCATTCTGTATGCATCGCACTTCCCGTGTGCAGTAGCTGTGCTGCATACTGGATTCCCTGTGTGACAGGTGCAATGGTCAGGGAAGGTTAATTTTACCTTCATACTTTGGTTTTTCTTCACTCTTTTGAGTTCTACTCAGGAGTTTTACTGACTATGGTCAGTATATCTCTGTGGAAACCCTCTTCTCTTTCATCATTCTGCCTCCATTGTGCAAGAACTGTAAATGTTTTTTATGTATTGTGCGCCATTTTCAGTTCTCTTTTACAAAGAAGTAGCGTAATCAGACAGTCGTTTCTTGATCTGGAAGTGTCGCAAGTGTCATTTTCAGTCATAAAAGAGAATACCATTGTTCTTGATAGTCAATTGTACTGTTACTCTTATATGTGATTTGAATTAGTAGTTTTTCAAGTGTCGAAAACAATTTTCATTTCAAAATCGCAAAGTGTCATCCTTATCTTCATTTCATTTTCAAAAAGAAATTTGTTAGTATTGTCGCTTTGGAAAATAATTAAAATTTGCACTTAGCATTCTTCTTGTCATTCATACATTAAGAAGGCTGAAAACAAATACATGCATGTGCATTTGCATTTAGACTACTTGGTTTGATTTTGGACAATGCATTCAGTGTGTGCTCTGTGCTCTTTGTTGAAAGACCCTCAGTTCTCTTTCTTTAGTAGCTAGGATTTTCATTGCCAAAAGAAGATTAAACATTTGTTTATCATCTTAGACTGCATTTTAGGAATTGTATACACATCACGCGGTGAACCTGAAAGGAAAATTTTAATACAAGATCAACTATAAAATAAATTTAATGAATCTAAAAATGCTTTGGAACCTAACGCACAACATCTAGAAGTCTAGGCTAGAGATGTATTCCGGCGTCGTAAAACCTGGTAACTGTTGTTTTCATTGTTGGTTGGGTGATTCATCCACTTTGAGACAAAAAGTGCCAGTACAGACTTGTGCTCCCATGTATCATCGAGTATATATTGGGAGACCACAATAGGCTATATCCTTTATCCATAGGAAGCCGTGTCTGCCGCCCTATCAATCGTAATGCACTGAACACATCATTCGGGAAGATTGACTACCTTACCGTAAAAAGTATTCTATAGTTTTGCGATTGGTTTGGTAATCCCTCTTCCTAGATTTCCAGAGAAGTCTCTTTCGTTCATTTTCAGACTCCGTAAAGGAAAAGGTCCATCTAAGCACTTGTCACTTCAAGCTCATTAAAAATCGAAGGCGACTAGAGTCGTATTTTTTTTTTTTCTTGATTCTTCAAAATTGAAAAAAACAAGTTGTGTCAAAGCGTCTAAAATTTATTTTAATCGGAATAACATCACAAGTTCCCTCGTTGGTCTTTATGTTGAGAAAAATGGAGTCTACCAATGAAGGATGTCCCCTTGGAGGAAATCCTAGTCCTTTCTCCTCTTGGGGAGATGTTGGTGCACACCATATGGCCACATTGTCACTTCCACAGTTGACGATTGGTTTGCCCATATGGCTCTTCTCTACCTCTGTCGTTCAGAATACCGAAATTCCTGAACAGTCAAGTCAGCAACTAGGTGATGCTAGAGTTACCCCCCAACCTTCCACTTCATTCGTTTCTCCCTCTCCTCTTTCCTCTTCGCTTGATGAAGCTAGTAAAGCTAAAGATCAAGTAACTGAGAAGAAGAAGAAGCGGAAAGAGAAAAAGGAAAAGAAGAAGGAGCCAAAAGAAAAAGGGGGCAACCATGTGTCGTCTAGCGAAAATCCTCACACCACACCGTCTAAACATAAATCTCCATCTGTCATTTACAAAGGAGATCACTATCATCGAGATTGTCCTTACATCCCTCGGATCTTAAGGGACTGGTCTCCTCGTTTGCACAATCCGGTGTCATCAACACCTGATGATCATGTTGAAAATACACTGTCAACCAGTGAAAGTGAAGTATCTGGACAAAAAAGGAATCACAAATTTCCTTGTGTGTGAAGGTGATCATGCGATCCACCATTGTCCCTTCCTAGATGAAGCCAAAAGAGTGTTGGATGACCGTCCTGCTTCACCGCTACAGATCCCTCCTGGATATAAGAAACCCTTTCCGAGTCCACCACTGGTTGAAAATCTGACCGACACGCCGTTGTAGATGGTCAAAGCATCTATCATTGAAAATGAACCCTCTGAATCCATACCTGACAAAAGTCAAAAGGTCGAGGCGGTAGTTGACCCGGTTTTTCCTTTAGAGGGATCATCTTTGAGTGATACCGTCACTGAAGAGAAAGAGAATGACATTGTTCAAATTCTTTTCGTAAAAATAGACTCCGATGAACTTGGGGGTAGTCTACCCGTTCCTTTACCACAGGAAGGAAGTTCATCAGAGTCGTATCCGGTCGTCTATTCGGTTCCACCTCCAAGTAACCTAGTCGTTTCCTTCAATTGGAATCTACGAGGAAGATCCCATTTACCAGCTAGTGTACCATTATGAATCATTGTACAAGCTTACAGAATGGTCATGGTTGGTACCATCATAGATGAAGGGGCTTCTGTGAGTATCCTTTCCTCAACTGCTTGGAAAGCGCTTGGTTTTCCATCGCTTTTTCCTGAAATGAGAAGCCTAACAGGCTTTGACAAAGGAACCAGTCGACCGTTAGGGATCCTTCCCGATGTGCCCATTACTTTGACAAGGAAAACCATTCACATGAATGTGATGGTAGTCCAAGGACCCCTAGATTATAATCTACTCCTTGGGCGTGACTATATTTATTGCATGGGAGCGTTGTCTCCTCACTCTTTAGAGTAATGTGTTTTCTGCATGAAGGCAGAGTGGTTAAGCTCGTAGACCAGCTGTCATTCCCCCGTTCACACATAGATAATAGTCAAATTCCATCCCTAAATGGTCTTTTCATGCAAGGAATGTCTCATCGATCTCCAGTCCATCCACTTGATGAGCGCGAGTGATTCAGGAGGATATGGCTACAACCCATGGGGCATGCACCCTGGCCTGCTTCGGTAGGGAAACTCTAGGTATAAAGTAGGTTTCCACGGAGGAAGATGACTGGTCTAACACCCGTCCTTACAGGAAAATGGAGTTAGACCAAACGAAGATTCCCTCGTCAAGGTTAGGAGGTTGGGATTTAGAACCACCCTGGTCTAGATGGACTAAGCCAAGAAGTGTTTCTATCTGCAACGTGGATGGAAACTATCTTGCGAAAGTAAGAGCTTCTATATGGTAACCTGGAAATTTTTCATTATACCTGGGGGCATGCAAACCTTTTTGCATGCAAGTGAAGAGTGACCATTTATTTTTTTAAATTTGTAGGTCCTCTAACCCTTTAAACTCGTAGGATTGGTCGTTTCCTATCTTGCATAAATAAAGGATCTGGGGCAAAGATTTAAAAGGTGCAAGCTCCATAAAAAATGGCATCTTAGATGAGATATCCTTATTATATGACTGGAATGAGTAGTTTTAACGTGGAATTCAAGCTTGTTAAAAAATAAACATAAGCAATGAGCAAATGTTTCCCCCATAGTTTAAGCTCATTAAAAAATGAACTGATCCCCGATAAATAACCACTGTGAATGCATTATCATCAGCTTTTGAGCCTTGGTCATGTTCTCATCATCACCTCCACCCAGTATCATCAGATCGTTTTCACCTCCAAAATCATTTGCTCTGTTTCGTTTCATAGATGTGGGATTCATTAAGGCCCTCCTACGACGGGTCACTTCTTGTCAACATTAGATCATTATCTACGAAGTTGACTTAGGAACAACCCCTTTCAGTACTTTGAAGCTTGCATGCCTCAACGAAAAGTTTCTCACTTTTGGCGATAGGTTTACATCAATGGCCTTCGACCGGAATATTTTCCGTGGTGTTCGATGCCAAGTCCCTTTTTCACACCAAGCGAATTGTACTGTAGTACCTTGAGGATCATTGACATTATTGGTGACTCCTCTCATGCCTATTAACAACTTTCATCATTGGCTAGTAATCAGGTGATGTCTTTCCATGTTCGACTCTAGAACATTATTCACATGGATCAACTTGTACTCTGAGTGAAGATGGAACGAGTTTTGAAGACCCCGGATCTAGTTTCATCCATCCAGGCTGCGATATATTTAGGAATATAAAAACATCAAATGTACATCATTGCCGAATAGATGATCATCTAAATCAAAGGATGATGACTCCGTCCAAATCATCAGTCTGCTACATAGGCGGTTGTCTATCCTATGTACATGAAAGTAAATTTATAAAGCTGAGCATGTGAATGACCACCTCAACGAGATAATGAAAAATATTATGAAGATAATGTATTGTATTGTATCTTATTACAGGTCACCTCCCAGCTCGAAAAAACTTCAGATCCTCATGGTAAAGCATTTCACCCGACATCAAAAGATTAATGACCTCATGCTTTAGGGGGAAATTGTTATAGACATTTTTGGGCACTACAGCCGCAATCATAAAGGTCCATAAACTGAGGGCTCCTAAGTCCCTAAAAGTGTTGCTTCACTACCTGAAGGAACAAGGTCAGCTAATTACATCATCTCCCAGAAGTTCTCCACAGAACACTGCTCAGAAATGGTCAAAATTGGACCATACTGAATGCCCAGTGCATAGGGTGCGATGCATATCACCTTCCCAGTGTAGAGGGTGCGATGCATACTGGATGGCCCCTCTGTAGGGTGTGATGGGTGAGAATGGACAAATGGAAAGGACAGTTTGTGAGGTGGAAGATCATAGAATCTTCCAAAAACTTCCCCTTTGACACTTGCCTCTCTGATTTCAACCAAGGATGAGTAAGAGATCATCAATCTCCAAGTGGAATCAAGAACTATCAGAGAGAGGAAACTAATAAGAATACTAGAAGCTGACTCACCCCCCTACAATCATCTATATATGGATCCCTCATCACAGAGATCCAGAGGCTGGAATCTTGTATCTTGTAGAGAAGTGTTGTTGCTCTTCTGGTGTAACATCATAGTGTTGGGTGATCTAAGCTTTACTTGAGGTGAAGAAGGGCTTTCTTGCTGGAGGATGATGCTGGGTCAGAACAATTGTTTGTAATCCTCTTGCTATTCTTGATATTAATAAAGCTATTCATGTTTTCCTCCACATTCGTGTATGTTTGATTGTATATGCATTTGTGTGGTTAATACATATCTGGTCTTGTGTTGTTTATAAATATAGATCTCTATTCTTCGATAATATTATGCTTCTTTGATTCCACAGGTGCTCTCTAACGCTGTGTAGACAAAGAAGGAGCGGCAAGGATCTATTGAGAAGGAAAGGAACCGAGCAAGGAACCAAGCACGAGACAAAGGTTGGTGTCTCTGTTCCCCTCTTGTCTATTTTTCATAAAGGAAAACAGAAGTAGTTTTAACTTGTTTGTTTCCAGGATGGCTACCAATATTAGTGGGAATAGTAGCTCTAAGTGGACACTATTCCCGGTAACATCTAGGGATGAGACTGGGCTTGGTTTTTGCTCATAGTTTGCAGCTTAGTTCAGGGATTTAGGTTGAGCTGATTATAGGCAGTAAACACAAAGCAGAGGGGCTGATCTAATGAGGTTACTTGAGCTACCACGAGGGCACTTAGGATGTTTGCAAGTCAGATGTTCAGTTCATAAACTAACTCGGAGATTGACTAAAGCAACATTGATCTACTATGCAGTTGCATAGCAAAAGTAGTTCAAAGGCTGGATGGCTTAACTTTAGGCTCCATCTATAGTTTATAAAGCAAAAAAACTAGAAACAAGCAAACAAGCTATTCGCTCCCTAGTGGAGTCGCCATTTTATTATCAAGAAAACTAGAGTCCATTCAGAGTTACTAGTCCCACTAAGATGGGTAGCTATCTTAGAAATAAAAAAACTAAAGTCACTTGTATTTTCCTTTATGAGAGATAGATGAGAGAGAAGCAGAGAGTACCAACCTCAATCTTTCACTTGGCTCCTTGCTTGTTTCATCTCCCCTTTGACAGATCTTTGCCACTCCTTCCTCATTTGTCCCACTTCAAAGAACAACTGTAGATTCAAAGTAGCATAATACCATCAAATCATAGAGATATATAACGATCAACAATATAGGATCAGATATATATTAACCATTCAAATGCATATATTAATACAATCAAAGATATACAAAAATATGGAGGAAAAGTCAAATAGCTTTATTGATAGAAGTAGTAGAAGAGAGGATTACAACCCATTGATCTGACCCAACGCCATCCTCCCAACATGAAATCCCTTATTCACCTCATGAAAATCTAGATCACCCAACACTATGATGTTCCATAGAGAAACCAACAACACTTCCTTGCAAGATACAAAATTCCAGACTCCTGGATCTCTAGGATGAGGGATCCATATATAGATGTTTGCAGGTGGGTGAGTCAGCTTCTGTGTTTTTTATTAGTGTCATTTCTCTAATAATTCTTGGTTCCAATTGGAGATTTCATGATCTCTTACTCATCCCTGGGCGAATTCAGAGAGGCAAGTGTCAAGGTGGCAGTTTCTAGAAGATTCTCTAGGTTTCCACCTAGCCAACTGCCTCTTTCATTTGTCTGCTCTCACTCATCACACCCTACAGAATGGCTTTTCAGTATGCATAGCACTTTCTGCATGTAGTAGGTGAGATGCATCAGAACCTTAGTACTGAGCAGTCTGTATGGTCCAGTTTTAACGAGTTCTGAGTAGTTTTTCAGGGAGAACTTCTGGGAGATGATGTAATCAGTTGACCTTGCTCCTTTGGGGTGTATAAAAACACTTTTAGGGGCTTAGAAGCCCTTAGTTTATGGACATATGGATTGGGGTTGCAGTGCCCAAATATGTCTATAACATGGAGGGTGAGCCAGTGAAGTGTAAGTTGGCCATATTTGGACCATTGGTCCCCACCTACCTTGTCACCATGGCCCTTTCCTCGTAATCATCCTTCATGATTTCATCAAAGTTCATACTTCCTCCACTATTTGTCCTTGACATATTTCCTGAGTTGACTATGCACACGTGTGGGTGACATCTTTAGATGAGTGGAGTCAAGTACCTGAAGGTGGCCAAGTTAACTGGCCACCTTTCCCTCATTCAACCTCAACCATCTTGTTGCTATTGCATGCCTTCTAATTATACCAATGCAAATAGAGGAGTGGGTTAGTTACTTACCTAAGGTCCGAATGTATTTGTTGTGAAGGTTGTGGCTCCTTCTCTCTATTGCATGCCTTTGTTTACTTTGATGCATGCTATCTACTTGCTGATGCGTGGTTGTGCTTTGTGCAGGTTCCTCTCTGGCTGGATTTGATCTCTAGGTGTCTTCTTCAACCTTCATATTTGCACCCTCTTATTGTTGATGCTGGATTTTAATGGGATCAACTGCTACAGGAATTCCTACAGGAGCTCCTGTAGTTGCTTCTCCCTTTGAAACTTCAGCTTCTTTCTATGCTTGGAGCTATGAGGATGATGCCAGAGATGTAGATAGAGATGGAAAGGTAATAAGTAGGCTTCAGGTGAAGATGGTGTTGTTTTCTTTCTTTTCTTTCTTTTTTTCTTTTTTTTATTAAAACTATTTTTTCTGTGTTTTTTTGGGCAGGAAGGATAATGATGCTTGGGATGCGATGACAGCTTGGAAATGATGGCAAGGAGGTTTGAAGACTGCAGGAGGATTTATAGATCTTTTATGAAGCTTCCCTGTCCCTCAAACTTCCTTTTTTATCCATTTCTAGCTCTCTATAATTTGTACAGGAGACTCCTGTAGAAAACACAATTTTTGAAAAAAAAAGCACAGTGAGGTGAAAAGAATGCCAAGAATGATGGAGAAAGGTGTGGGAAGGTAGGATAGGTGCTGGTATTGGTTTCATGGCTACCTTGGCACCTTCTGCTATTTTCTGTAGTCCTCCTGCAAACCTGCAATGCAACTGGAAATTCATTTTTCTTTTCGTCTTTTTTTTTTTTGAAAACAAATAGGGTGCCTCAGGGAGGTTTTCACCCTAATTGCCTACCCTGGGCGCCTCCAAGGGAGGTTTTCACCCAGGGATCTTATTTTTCTCTTTTCTTTGTTTTTGACATCACTGGGCCACCTCAGAAAAGGTTTTCAACCCAATGATGGGACTCAAGGGTCTCATGGAGGTTTTCACTTGGGTCCTTACTTTTTATTTTTTTCTTTTTCTTCAGTGAGTAGATGAAGTGGAGGCCAAGACATGCTCCACTACCATGTCTTTTTTATTCAAATTTTCAATGAACTCTCACTTGGACAGGGGTTTCTTGTAGACTTTCAACCGATGTCCATTGACAAGCATGGGGATGGCTTCGTCATCAATGGTTCTGATTAGAACTGAACCATTATCATTACGTTTCTCCACAATGTAGGGTCCTAGCCATCTTGTCCTTAGCTTTCCCTTGAAATATTTCTATCTTGAATCATAGAGTAGTGTCCAATCTCCCTCTTGGAATTTCTTCTCCTTGATGTTTTTTTCATGCCATATCTTTCTCTAAAGCTGAACTACCTCTCTATGGAGAAGGGCCTACATTCTGTGTTCATCCAATCCATTGAGCTGAAGTAATTTTTCTTTCTGTGCATGGATGAGGTCTAGGTCCAGTTGAGCTACCATCCTCAGGGTATTGAATTCAAATTCTATTGACAGCAAAGACTTCTTCCCATAGACCAGCTCATAGGGCGTGAACCCTGTAGTGGTCTTCCATGTTGTATTGTAGGCCCAAGTGGCCTCAACTAATCTTTCCACCCAGTCTTTTCTACTGTTTCTCACTATCTTTGTCAGAATTGCTTCCAATGCTCTTTTAGTGAGCTCCACCTACCCATTGGCATGTGGATGGTAGGGAGTTGAAATATTGTGCTTGATTCTATGATGTGTGAGCAGGTCTTCAATCAGATTGGAAGTAAAGTGAATACCTTGATCTGTGACCAATTCTCTTGGATACCCAAACTTGTAGAATATATTCTCTCTCAAAAATTCAACTACTATTTCCTCTGTTTCTGCTTTGATTTCTTTTGTCTCTACCTACTTTGTCAGGTAATCAGTGCATACAATGATGTATTACTTCTGCTTTGAAGTAGGTCTGATAGGACCCATGAAGTCCATGCCCCACTTCTTGAATGGCTCAATGGTCACTTGAGGTTGCATGGGTATCTCATCCTTAGGAGTAATTTTCCCCATCCTCTGGCACTGATCACACTGGCTGGTATATCTCCTCACATCCTGATGAAGAGTGGGCTAGTAGTTGCCTACTTGTAGTATCTTGAAGGCGGTTCTTTCCACTGCAAAATGACCTCCACAAGGCCCATCATGATAGCTTAGGAGGATGTCAAAGACTTCCTCCTCCCTGGCACATCTTCTCAATATCCTATCTGGGCCATATTTGAAGAGCTTGCCCCTAATCCAGGTGAAAGGGGCACTTTTCCTCACTATCTTTCTCTTCTCTTTTGAGGACAGATGTGGTGGAAACTATGCTGAAACTAAGTAGTTTGCTATATCAGCAAACCATGGAGAGAGTACTGAGATAGCAAACAGGTGTTCATCTGGCATTTGGTCATCCACCATTCCTTCTTCACCTGCAGGGAAATTTACTCTAGACAAAAATTCAGCAACAACATTTTATTTACCAGGCTTATCAATAATGGTCAAATAAAGTTGTTGCAGTAAAAGCAACCATCTAATAATGTGAGCATTCACATCTGGTTTGTTCATTAAATATCTAATTTTAGCATGATTAGTGTGAACAAAAGTTTGATAGCATGTGATATAATGTGTGAATTTGTTTAAAGAATGCACAACAGCTAGGAGTTCCTTCTCGGTCATTGTATAGTTTAACTCTGCCCTTGAATTTTTTTTTTCTTATAAAGTATATGGAATAAGGTAAATTTTCATCAATTTGTCCCAAGGTTTATCGTATTCCTTTGTTCCAGGCATTTGTGTGAATGTGGAAAGGTAGGGCCCAATTTGGGCCTCTTAGAATTGGGGCAGTCGCGAGTTTGCTCTTCAAGGTATCTAGGGCTTCTTGACAGTTTTCCGACCATATAAACTCGACATCTTTACTTAGAAGGCCAAACAAATGAGAGGCTAGCTTGCTAAAATCTTTAATGAATCTCTGGTAATACCCAGCTAAGCCTAGGAAACTTCTAACATCTCTTACCTTTTGAGGAGTTGGGACCCTTTGGATGATGGCAATTTTGTTGTGGTCCACCTGCAGTCCTTGTTGAGATATTGCATGACCTATCACAGTCCCTTCAGACATAAAAAATTCACATTTTTCTGGACTGAGGGATAGGTTCATCTCAATACATTTGTCTAGAACTTTTCCTATATTAGATAAAGCTTCCTGAAAGTCAGAGCCAGAAGGAGTAAAGTCATCCATGTATATCTCTACTACATCATGAACTAATTAAGAGAATATACTCAATACCGCTCTTTGGAAAGTGGTGGGAGCATTACAAAAACTAAAAGGAAGGACCTGGTATGCAAAGTTACCCCAAGGGCAAGTGAAAGTGGTCTTATATTGGTCTTTTGGGCTGATCTGAATCTGATTGTACCCACTAAACCCGTCTAGGAAAGAAAAAAAAATTTCCCTGGCAAACCATCTAACACTTGATCTATGAAAGGTAAAGGAAAATGGTACTTTTTAGTGGCTTTGTTCAATGCCCGATAGTTAACACATATTCTCCACTTAGCATTTTTCTTTGGCACTAGCGACAAAGGAGAGACCAATTCACTGTCAGAGATGGGATAGATGAATCCTGCATCAAGCAATTTCTGTAGTTCTTCCTTAACAATATCTTTAAGTGTTGGATTCATCCTCCTTTGAGGCTACCTGACTGGCTTGCAATCCTCCTTGATGTATATATGATGAGTACATACTAAAAGGTGCACTCCCTTCATCTCCTTATAACTCCAAACAAAGGCATCTAGGTGTTTTCTCAACAAGCTACACAGTTCCTTTTCCTGAGAAGTGGATAGGGATGGATTGATTTTCAAGGTTCTTTCTGGGTCAAACTCTATATTCTTAACATGGAGAGAGGTGGATTCAGCTGCAAAGAGATCAATTGAGGGTTTCTCTTACTATGTCCTCTAATGGCTATACACTGGGAGGTGGATTCTTAATCATATTTTCAATCATATCATCCTCATCTTGCTTTTTCCCCCCATGGTGATTCCTAATGCACAAAGAGGTGCAAAATAAACTTCATCGTCATCTTCCTCCTCCAACTAGAGAGGTAAATCATGTTCTAGCAAGGGTTGCGTAAGAGGATATAGGATTAATTACTTGGACATATGCCTATTATTTATGGTCATGTTCCTAGCTGGACAGATGATGTAGGCATTAGCAGTAGCCAACCGGGGTCTTCCCAGAATGAGAGGATACCCAGTGAGCTTTGCCTTTTGTTAGAGAACTAAGAAATCAACAAGGTACTCCAATGAATCAATGGAGACAACACATCTTCCACAATCCCTTCAGGGGTCACGGTGGAACGGTCTGCAAACTGTAGCACAGTTGTGGTCTTCCTCAGGGAGCCGTGGAGGTTGAGTTTGAGCATTGTGTCCTTTGTCATCACAATACTGGCAAATCCTAGATCAATCAAAGTGTGTAGGATCATGCTGCCATTGATGTGGACATAAACTACTGGGCTTCCAGGGTCTAGATATTTTGGACAGATTACCTGCCCTAACATTAGGTCAGACAGTTGCACTATGACATTGATGATTGGGGTGCCTCTCTTGCACCTTCCTGGATGCCTAAAGCACTTCTCTTTGATCAACCTATTGTAGATAGGCTAGACTGTTGTGGATAGTCTCTTAGGAAAGGGTGGAATTGCTTTACGTTCACTTTCCTCTTTATCTTCCTCAGCCTCCCTAGGTGTAGGTTGGCTATATGGGAGAACTTTTCCAGATTGCAAGTTAATTTCCTAAATCTCCACAGCATAAGTCGGGCATGATGGTTCCCAACTATACACTTGTTGAGCCTGCATGTTGTTTGGGTTCGGATTTGGCTGGGCAAGCATCTGGGGTTTCTTTGGGGGAGCAGGATGTAATGGTTGCAATTGGTCAGGTGGTGGAGGAAAAAGAGAGGGAGGAGAGTTGTATTGGGGCCTCGAACCCTGATGAGATGTATTCCGCTGAGGTTGTGGTGGAGCATAGGATTGAAATGAATGGGTGGCTAGTTGGGCATGATATGGAGGTGTGAAGGACCAAGGAGGAGGTGTGGACCAGGAAGGATGAGCAGGGGGGCTCCAAGAAGGTATGGAAGTGACTTGGTTGGGGTTGTAGTATGCCCGAGATGTCCCTTACATCCCATGATGATATGGTCTAGGTCCATGTGGCCTCCTTTGGTTTAAGTGATAGAGCTATTCAATGACTCCCTTAGCCCCTTGACATACAACTTTAAGTCTAGGTAAGGAAGGACACTTGTCCATAGAATTATTTTCTTCATAGACTGAACAAAATTCTATAGAGTTTAATGGGCATTCATTCCTAGGATACCTCCTGGTGCATCTAGGGCAAAAAATGGGCAAAGCCCTCTCTGCTTCCTCTTGTTTCCTTTTGATATGTAAGGTATCCATTTACATGGAAAGATTCTGCAACATCTCTCTTTTGAATTCTTCCAGCATGTTTCCAATTTCTCCTTTAATGGATGAGCTAGAGGAAGAGGTATTGGATATGGGTTGACCCCCCTACCTTTCTTTCTGGCTACTCTAGAATGGTTTCTAAAAATAGTCTTTATGTCCTCATAGGATAGTTGGTAAATGTATCCCTTGGCCAGTAGATGGAGTTTGTCTAAAAGGTCTTCCTGAATTCGCTTGAGCAGGACCAACTTTAGAGACTTAGGGTCAAGTGTACACTTGGCCCTTTTGTACTGAGTTGGAACCTTTCTTCATAGTCCTCCAGGGATTCATCACTTCCTATGATCATTCGAAAGATTTCCTTTTTAGTATCTTTTCACCAAAAATAGTCTTGATACTTGTTGTTAAAGGCTTACTACATCTGAGCCCAATTTATGATGCTATTGCTAGGTAATCCCATGAATTAGCATAGGGCTATATTCTTGAGAGAAGGGAACAATTTCAACTTTTTCTCATCTTCTGCATAGTCATAGCTTCGACAAATAATAGCAAACTCAAATAAGAAGGTGTCAGGATCTTCTGTAGTCAGACTGTGGAATTGAGGTAGGGTGGAAGGGCTTATATTCTTCATTTTGGTGTCCCCATTGGTCTCCTGAATGGGAAAGGTACCCTCTATTCTTTCTCCATTCCCCCTATCATTTCTGTGTTCAGCCATTGGCTCCAAAGGAATGTTTTCTTCTTCTTCTTCCCCTATAGGTTCTTCAAATATGTCAGGTTGTTCGGCTAAGGGTTCTTCTTGATCGCAGCCATCGAAGAAGAGGGAAGGTTGGTTGTGTGAACTAGTGGGGGTGTTGGGAAATTTCTTTCCTGATTTATCTATATTCCTATGAGGCATGAAAGGAAATATTTTTGGTTGGTTTTTGTCTCTTTTTTGCACACTGGTAGTACTTGCAAAACTGAAATTGATTGAAAAAAACAAATTGCAACTAACTGAAATGAACTTGCTAAAATGAAATTTGCAGAATTGAAAAGGAAAGCAAGGAAATACAGAACTTGAAAGGAAAGGAAATGACTATTCTACTTATGCTGAAATAACCTATTAGCAGAATGTTGCAAGAAGAAAATAGAAGAAAGCAGTAATCATAGAATACTCTAATGCTTCCCTGGAAACAATGCCAAAAAGGATGGTGAGCACCAGTGTCGCAACAATAATGCCGCAACTCTTGGGCTACCTTCTTTACTCTTATCAACCTGGTAGTTTGTAACAAACTTGGAAGCGACGATGCTATATGCACAAGTACTAGTTCTTACTGCAGGTTGTCAGTTGGTCAGCCAACACAAGATCACTAGGAGCTCAAGCCAACTTTTATGGATTCCAAAAGAAGCTCTAGATGTGATCAGAGGAAAGAAAGATATATGCTATTCTAATTGCAAAAAGGAGAAGGACTGAAATGTAAATCAAACCAGGTAAATCCTACTTAACCAACTAATCCTACTTCACTGTGAAAACCATGAAAAGAATGCCATCTATCTATTCAAAGAAGTAAACAACCTCTAACTAAGCTATTTCTGGAAGTAAATGAGAAAAAAGCATACTTTTTTGGATTTTTATGTATTTTTATGTGAATTTTACATGTATGTGATTTATTGTTTGTGAATGTGGCAGTGAATAGGTGGTGTTGAAAGGTGGTTTTTGGGCTTCAGATGATGTAGGATGGTGTGGTTGGGTCCTAGGAGGTCTCAGGTGGCCTTCTGGAGGCTTCTCCCACACTCGATCTTCAGAAGAAAGCCTACAGGAATATCTACAAGAGGACACAGGAAATCTACAAGAGGAAAAACAACGTTCTACAGGAGGCCTATAGGAAGAGGCCGAGAGTACTTTTGGATATTTTGAGGGTGTGAGAGTGGGTGGAAAAGGTGGACTAGGGTTTGAATGAAGTGATAGGGCACCTAGGGTCTACCAAGAACCATTAGGAGAGAGAAAGGTTATTGAATTTTCTGAAGGAGAGAGGAAGGAATTCTATGGAAAATTCAGGGAACTAAGGAAGAATTGAGTGCAGACCTGTGCAACCTATGGAGCATGGATCAGCTAGAAGAGATCTACTACATAAACAACTGACTGTCAAACAATAAGATCAAGTAAGTAATGAAAGAAGTGCATCTAGGAAAATAAAGTTTTGCATCAAACTAATCTAAACTGTGATCTATGAAAGAAAATGTTGAGAAATGCTACAAGAAAGGAAAGCATGAAAGAAGACTATTGTAAATGAAGAAATGAGCATGATGAGGAACTTCTGAAGCAAAGAAAACTGGACTATTAAACGAATAGAAAAGTTGTAAACACTAGAAGTCCTATGAATAAGGAAAATCTGTGTTTTGGGGCAGCAAGAGGGTCTTTGCCTGAGATCATGGTCCCAAGGGAAGAAGAGAGGCCAAGGCATTGTTGCTAGCCTTTTGATTCTTTTCATTACCACTGCTGATCTTGCTATAGAAATCACAAATGGAATAAAACTATTGAATCATCAAAAGAAACCTATTCTTAACCATGAAAGAAATACTTTTAACAGCAATCTGATCTACAACTGAAATAAAACATACAATACAAGTAAAGAGGATCTTGGCTACTTAGATTGGGCCCTAACCCAAGAGCTTCAACCCTCTAAGGTAACTCATTGCTAATTCAAAAAGGATTCCATCTTTATTTCCAAAATAATAACAAGATTACATGAAACTGTAAAAAATAATAAGCTCAAAGTTGAGCAGAGTTTACATAAGAAAAAGTACAACAAAATTCTGACCCTAGTGAGGCCCTAGGCCTCTCTACTTATACAAATGAAGCTACCAATAGCTTCCTCAAAATCAGGGAGGCTTGACTCCCAAAACTCGAGATAGTCATTAGTCATCCTCCACTTGCTCGGCTGCCTGCTAATGCATGACTTGGCTACCTGTACTCCGAGCCGAATGAAGGGGAATTCAAAGTGAGGAGTAATTAATGAGGGGGAATCCCTCCTATAATTCCTCTCCTTTGTCCACTGGATCCTTGACGTTGACCACAAAATTCATCAGTAATCTGCATTAAACACATACTAGACCACATGGCATCATAACTAACTCACCTCACTCTATAAGCATAAATATAATTAGAAAATCATACAATAAGCTAAGAGAATGGTTGATTTGAGTAGTTTAGGACGTAAAATGAGCCCATATAATTACCCATTTATGAGGTTCATCAATATATTTGATGAAAAGGAGAATGCACTTAGAGAGGAGATCCTTAGTCTGAAGGTTTAGTTACAAGAGGCCAAAAATAATTGAGGATGTATGGACAAATCACCAAAAGGAGGAAGAAGGTCAAATTGTATACTTGGAAGGTGAAGTGGTCTCCATGAAGAAATAGTTAGAGAATAGGAATGATCAATTGAAGTTAGATAAGAGAATCAAGCTCTTTGATGGTATGCTTTAGAGCCACATATCTCCTATGAACAATTTTGTTCTTGACATTGGAGAGTCTAGTTCACAACTAAGAAAAAATTATAATAAAGAACCAAAGAAGCATGAAACAAATCTTATGACCAACTATAGAAGTGAGAAAGGAGAGAGACAACATATCTATTA
Organism: Pinus taeda; assembly: GCA_000404065.3. Taxonomy (NCBI): domain Eukaryota; kingdom Viridiplantae; phylum Streptophyta; class Pinopsida; order Pinales; family Pinaceae; genus Pinus; species Pinus taeda. Next base: position 132,424 of record APFE030169673.1, on the reverse strand, counting down.
GTAACAGCCAAGAAGAGAACCAAGAGGATCATTCACATCTAGAAGGTCATTTTCTCTTACAATTCATAATAGTAGAATTCAGATGAGTCATCAAAACTCCTTTTCCACCTTGATGGATGCGATTGGGTGCTTCAAATGTCACAATTTTGAACATGTGGTAGCTAATTGTAAGATCACAGTGTACAACTATATGAAACAATTTGATCAACCAAGAAGAGGACCCACTTTTCGATAAACAAGTTCATTAAATGGTTATTTTTTTGGCTGTAACTTGTTTGGCCATGACGTCATTGCTAGCGGATCTAGAATGAGCAGTTAGTGACCAATTATGAGCAACAAAATATCATATCCTTCATCTTCATATATTGGTCATGTGAAGTGTTATGTGTGCCACAATTTTGGCACATGACCATGCATTATGGGTTGTCCATATTCTTCAAGCGAAACAGTGCAAAGGAGTAGAAAAATCATAGAAGACTTGAAAGAAAGACAAAGGAGAGTTCTCAAGCGAGAAAGAATCCAAGGTACCAAGTGGAAGAGAAAAGAGGAGTAGCTAGAGAAGTGTAGTATAAATCTTTGCTTGCATGATGAGGATGATAAATGGTACATTGATAATATATTTTCCCATCATATGCTATGAGATAGGAGAAAATTTCTCCTTTTGAAGAGAAAAAAGAGTGGTCATGTTTTTTTTAAGGTAATGGACCAACAAAATTTTTGAGAAGTGATAAATCCAATTTTGTTGACAAGAGGACCAATGCAGTTGATGTGTGGCTTGTTTAAGGTCTAAATCATAATATCTTGAACATGAGATAGATGGTTGATGGAGGCAAGGAAGTGGTCTTCAAATACAAATGTTGTCTCAGCTAGAAACAAGCATCATACAGAGTCATTTCCAAAGGATTCAAGACACTAAATAATGTGTATGTGCTGAAAGATAGAGTGGGCATAAAGAAGAGGTCAAAGAAGAAATATTCATCATGTGATTCTAAGTAGGAGAGAGATCAAACCATATTGCAGTATATTCTTCCATGACATATATCTTAGACTAAAAAGATGAATGTGAGGCCTTAATATCCTCAAGGGGAGTGCACGCAAAAGTATGGCAACATGAGCTAGCATGAAGAGTATAAATATGGTATCATATTGGACATATGTATGAGTTTTAACAGTAGTAGCATTGCTGATTGTGAATTATTTTGTGCTTTCAAGTCTGCATGATTAACATTTCCTTTGGAGGTTAAATGAGCTCAGGGGGAGCTATTATTTCACTCGCACATTTACTCATTTGTCTTATAGTAGGTTCATCCTTTTATCATCTTGAGTTGGAAGTTGTGAATCAACCCTATATGTAACTGTTTATGATCATTATTGTCGTTAGTTGTGCCTCCACAGAGTTGTCCATTCATGTATGTTCTATTAGATGTAACATGGTTAAAACTTGAGTGTGCTTATTGATGTCATTATACAACCATGTATTATCATTCTTGTAGCCATGTAATAGGCCTATGAAGCCCTATAATTTCATTACATATCATTGGGTCATACTCCTTGGTCCATTTGAAGTAGCCTCCTTTATAAGGAGGCACTGAAAACAACTTATGTTGATGTGTAACAATATGGAGATGATGGTTTCAGCCCCATTACATGTACACGGGGGTATGTTTAGCTTGTGATCAGCATGGAGTTGATCATTTGTAGGGGAGTGTTTTCCCTAGTATGCATTAGCATTAATCTATAGTGTTGGTATTTCCCTTTACCATTGATTTCAAAGTGGGAGAGAAAATTGAAATATGGAAGAGAGAATGGAGTATGGATAGAGTTTTGACTTCAACCTCAAAATTATGTAGATCAGGCTCAAGTTGACATCAATGGAAAATGCGAAGCATGTTGGCATCGATGTCAATAGGGACTTAGTATTTTGTTCCTATCATTGGTTTCAACTTAATGATGGTGGCCCTCATGATTTTTGGTTAGCTAGAGATATGTTATCATTGATCTAATGTAGAGATCTTTTGGCTTGATGTTGACTTGATGCAAAGACGTTGATCCATGTAGAGGTGTTTTAGACAACGAGGTCTTTATCATATTGATTTGATGTATATGTGTTTGGCCTTTATGATGATGTATTTAATGTTGAAAAGGAGTTGGAGAAGGTATGACAGGTCTTACAGGTGTTGAATAAGGCATGCAAGTAGTTGGAAGTATATTCCCTAAGGTTTTGACGGAGCTTATGGGCTGAAATCGAGGTAACATAGGTTTTGTTCATGAAACCTGTGTTATAACTTAGGTTTCCTACATTAAACTTTTGTTAACCCTCCTATTAATGTTTTTCCCATAAAGATAACCCATGTTACCTTATTAATCCAGGTGGCTCCAGACACATTCAGAAGTCCCAGAGGACTAAGAAAGCATCAAAATTCAAAGTGGTCAAATCACTCCCAAACCAACACCAGGTCGAATTGCTCATCGCCCTGATACCAATGGTGAGAACGACACTCAAATCTGTGCCCATATGAGGGAGATAGAGCCAGTCAATGTTTTCGTCAAAGTTAGGTAGTGGGCCATGTTTAAGTGTCCTACAAATTCACCGTCAACTGGCATGGGAACCTAGCTCCCGAGAGTAGGTGAAATTGTTGCCTCTTTAATTTGCCTAATATCCCTTATATTAGACAAAGTAAAAAAATGGCCTATTATAAAAATAAATAAATAAATATATTAAATTATGTGGCGGGACATGACCCCCACCACCTCCAATGGGCCATATACATATGTCTAAAAAAAACAAATTAACAGGTTAGCAACCATGACCCCGCAGGACCCTCCAACTACCCCAACAAAGTTACATTATAACCATTATGGGGTGGGCAGGCCACCTTCGGTGGAACCGACCCACACCAAACCTCTGCATACATTATGTTTTATATGTTAACAAAACTAGTGTGATTTGAACCTACAGACCAAAAGTCCATCGGTCCCACCCACGTGGCAGCCCCACAATCAATGCTGCCACATTCAAACGGATATACAACACAAACAATATGCACTCAAAACTAACAATGCTCATATTTAAATATGCCACAGAATGACGGTTGATAACCATTGAAAAAAATGCAAAAATTATGAAGGGTGGGGGGTTTGACCTTGATACCTTGGCCTACCCAACATAGCATGCCACCGCTACACCAAATTACTCCACGTTGATATCTGCGCCAAAAAACATTTAAAAAGACCCAACATTCATTTGCACGGGGGACGTAAGTGCCAAATGGAGGAAGAGAACCACATTTTGCAGAGCTAAGCAGAACCATGACATAGTCCACAGAGGTGGAACCATGTGGCACAAATTTCAAGACAATAATGTTTTGACATTGTGAGGAATCTCTGAGATTCCATGGGGGGGGTAAAAACTCTTTTTATCAGAATGTAATCAAGTTTACAGTCATTTTCCTCAAATTTTTATAGGGAATGCAATGGCGAGGTTGGATTCACCTTTTGAGCAGGAGATTTATATATTCCCAGTGGAGGAGAATCACCAAGAATCTTGAGGGAATCTTCAAGATCGTTTGGAGGTTGGATTTTCCCAGATTCAAAATGCAACCAACTTTATACTCATTCTTCTCAAAATTTTGTAAGGATCTCAATGGTGAGATCAATTTGTTGATTTGAGCAGCATATCTTCGTATGACTTGGAGGATGGAATCTTGAGAAATCTAGTGGGAATCTAAAAGATTCCTGTAGCCCCAAATTCTCACTTTGTTAGAATTCATAAATTTGACAGTCAATTTTACAATATTCGATGCTATGAATCTATTCGTCTAATCAGATTTTCCATAATTCTGATCATTCCATTTTTTGGCTACTTTTCAAGGTGGAGTGTCGGTGTCAGCATTCAATGTGTGAGCAGTCATTTCCATGATATTCGATGCCATGAGATTGATGGTACAGCCATATACAATAGTTTATCATCCTATTCTTCAGATAATGACTTGATGTGAGGTATATGCAGTGTGATCATGTACTCCTTTGTCTCTTTTCTTGAGATGCATTGTGTTGTATAGATCCCTATTTGATGTTTGATGTGGGATGTTGTTTTGTTCTTGATGTGAGATGTACTTATTGTCATGTTTTTTTTGAGATTCTTTTTTTTCCATGTTGGTGGGATGCTCATGTGTCACCATGTATATTTGAATTAAGAGCCCTTTGATGCCATGTTGGCAGGATACTCATTATTATCATACGTGAAATTATGTCATGCTATTACGAGTCCTTTTGTGAATGAGAGTTCCTGTGGCGAAACATCTCGTGGATCCACTCATGTGTGAGGGAATATTCATTAAATGATAGAGAAAACACATGCATGTACATCATCACTCTTTCCAGCACTTAGTGCAATGGCCTACACCATTTTAACATTGGGGCCCAGAGACATAGTCCCTCCCGGACGAACTCCATTATCAACATCTTGTGTTCTATGTTGTTGATTCTTGTCATGTTCCCTCTTCTTGACAACATGCATATATTTTCCTTTATGATATTTTAAATGAAATTCTAACAACATCACGGAAGTAAAATATCTTGGTTAAATTCAGGAGTTGAGTCAACTCAGATCACCTATGTAGACTCAATTTTCACATTCCTCACACATTATAGTGATTGAAACCAAGGAGTCCTCTCATGATTTTGTGGTGAAAGTTCAACTTGTCTTTATCTCCATCTAGAATAAGTGTTTAAAGTGTTAATTCATTGAATAATTGAGTAGTGGAGAAGATGGATCAATTTCTGTAAATAAATGAGAAAAGGGACCAAATTAGGGTTAGATAGTGCATCCAATGACTGGTAGAGGTTGATGTAAAGGCTACAATTCAACCTACCAAAGAATTTTCACACACATAGGAAAATGGTGGAGGTCAAATAGGAAGGTGCATGTAGAGGCCAACAACAGAGACTAAGAGGAAGAGTTAGATATGGTGGTTGTGACATGGTTTACAGAGGTTGTAACAATGGTAAATTAGAGGATGAATGTATGAAATAAGAGCTTGATGGGTGAGTTAGAGTTCAAAGCATGTTGTATTAGAGATTCAAAGTTTGATGGAAGAGAAATAAAGCATTGAATAGTTTCTTGATTGTATGACTGATGTATTTGTGATTGTAGTGGAAAATAATTCATTTGTATGGATGTAACTTTGTATCTATGGTTGTTTATTTATTAAATGGTTGGGTCATTGTGTTCATAATAGTTATGTTATTGATGGAGCATGTTTGGTGTGATCTGTAGGGGATATGGTATGTGGAGGTATTACAAGAGTTTTGTATGTTGCTATCTTCTCTACGAGAAGAGTTGTATGTAAGAGAGCTTGTGCTTTGATGTGGATGACTATATGAAAGTTGAAGCTTGTATGTGTTGTGAATGTATTGAGGTTTTTTTCTTAAGTATGTTGTATGGATGATTGATCTTGAGACTTGAGCTACTATCTTGAGAGGTTATGGTGCTAATGGATTTGAGTTTAGTGTGTATGCAGGAGACTTCTTGTGGTTGTAGGTTCATACATGTTGTTGATTGTGTGAAGATCAAATTGGTTTTTGTTGAGGGAGATTATGTTTGGACAAACAATATTATTTGATTTTCTTATTGGATGTTGTGAGTCTGGTGTGAAAATTGGATGAAACGAGGCTCACTATTTGTTGTTTTGAGGAGATGGTCCTGTTACCGGGAATAGTGTCCACTCAGATGATGCTATTCCCACTAAGATGGGTGGCTATCTTAGAAACAAACAAATAAATTCTACTTTTGTTTTCTTTTATGAAAATAGACAAGAGGAGAACCAGGAAGACCAACCTTAGTCTTGCGCTTGATTTCCTTTCCTTCTTGATAGAGCTTCACCACTTCTTCTTCATCTGCCCAACTTCAAAGAGAACCTATGGAATCACAGCAAAATACTACTATCGATGAAACAAAGATCTATATTCATAAATAACACAGGACAAGATGTGTGTTAACCATATAAATGCATATATAAACAAGTACACACGAATATGGAAGAAAACTAGAATAGCTTTATTAAAATGAAAAGTAGCAAGAGGATTACAACCCTATGTTTTGACCCAGCATCATCCTCCAGCTAGGAAGCCCTTCTTCACCTCAAGCAAAGCTTAGATCACCCAACACTATGAATGTACACCAGAAAACCAACAACACTTCTCTATAAGATACAAAATTCCAGTCTCTGGATCTCTGTGATGAGGGATCCATATATAGATGATTACGGAGAGGTGAGTCATCTTCTGGGATCATGATTAGTGTCCTCTCTCTGATAGTTCCTGCTTCCACTTGGAGAATGATGATCTCTTACTCATCCCTGGTCAAAAACAGAGAGGCAAGTGTCAGAGGGGAAGCTTCTAGAAGATTCCATGATCTTCCACCTCGCATATTGTCCTTGCCATTTGTCCATTCCCAACCATCACACCCTACAAAGGAGAAATTCAGTATGCATCACACCTTGTACACTGGGAAGGTGATATGCATCGGACCCTCTGCACTGGGCTTTCAGTATGGTCCAGTTTTGACCATTTATCAGCAATTTTCAGTGGAGAATTTCTGGGAGATGATGTAATCAGTTGACCTTGTTCCTTTAGGCAGTAAAGCAACACTTTTAGGGACTTAGGATCCCTCAGTTTATGGAAATTTATGATTGGGGTTGAAGTGCCCAAAAATGTCTATAACAAATGTGCATATTAGCCAATCCATCAAAGACTTGCAGAAGCCTATTGATTTGATTACCTACTTCAAAAACTTTATAGCATTTGATATTATCGGGCAGGGATGGTCTATATTTCACCTCATCTCTGTATACATTTAGCCTTGGATGTTTTGCTTGGAAGGTTTTGTACACCTACTGAACTATAAGGTCTGCTTTATACCTTGCTGTGTCATTTATGACTTGAAATTTAATAAAAAAAGGTGAATCAATGCATTCTTATGTGGGGGACACAAGGACTCCACCTATTCCTCCAACTACCTCAGAGAAAGCCCCATCAAAGAACATGTCCTCTATAATCTGGCACACTGTTTTTTTAAACTGCATAGAAGCCAACTAGTAAGGCTTGGTAGTGTCAGGACCGGGCTTATCCATGACAGCCTTGGGCATTGGATTATGGCTGACTCTAGTGTCCAGAAGGCAATTATGAAGGATTTTATCATGAATAGACAGAGGAATATAGGATGACGGGGAGTTGTCTTCACAATTTTCAATCACTGGGCTGAGAATAACAGCTGGTTGGTCATCTTACAGATTTACATAGTCAGTGGAAGATTGGATGGTTTTAGGCTCAACATCCTCAAGGATAGATTTCGCAAGGACTCATTCTTCAATGTTTCAATCAGGGGCATAGGTATTCTTGAATTCTGGATTTCTGATTGAAAACTGAAAGAAGAAGGGGACTTGTCAAGGCCTCTTACCTCTATGGCTGGAGCTTTGAGGATGATAGGATCAGCGGTTGGTTGTTTTTGCCTGTTAGCTTGCTATTATGTAGGGACAGCAGCTCTTTGGACAGGTGTTTCCTTGGCACTATTCATCATCGACCTCAGATTATATCTTTGTTGATCTTCTATTTGTAGAGTAGCTTCATCGTCCCACTCTTGGCTGATTTGGACATTGGATAATGACTTCTCATAGGTAGCTAAGGTAAAAAAGGAGGCATTGCCTTTGTCTTCCAAGCAATGGATCTCATCATCTTCCTCAAACTGCTCCTCTTCCATGACTACATTCTGGAAAGGGGTCTTCACTCTTTGGTCTTCATTGGCATCTTTGCTCCTATGCATGATCTACAACTGCTCATTTTCTCTTCTATATGGATTCGGATTTAGAGGAGCAAAGGTATTAGGAACCCTTCCTTTCCCAAAATGCTACTCAACCTTTAATTTGGAAACTTCAGAGGCTAATGACTCTATCATCTTAGCCATTTTTTCTATCTCGGGGTCTGAAGATGAAGAAGATTCACCCCTTTGTCTCCTTTGATCAGCATGTCCTTTGAGATTTTCTGTAGCCATGATGTTGGATTCTACTTCCAAGGCTGCATCCTACATCTCAGCCAGAGAAGCACATCTTCTTTCTCTTAATAGTAGGCATAAGTCAAAATCAAATGCATTGGCATAGGTGAGCTTGGCAGAGGTAGGAGTAGGTTTCACTTCAGCTGGTATCTTGTTGTTCACGCAGTTAAACCTTTTATTGAAATTGGACAATGACTCCTCATTTTTCCTTTTGAGGTTTCCAAACTCAGTATGATAATAGAGCAGATCTTTCTTACCCCCCAATGCTTTCGGAACACCTCATCTAAGGCCTCAATGTCAGTTATAGACCTAGGGGTTAATTCTATGAACCGTTTTCTTGCCTCTCCATCTAGGCTTTGGACAAAAACTCTCATCCAGACATCCTCTTCACTAATTTCCAGGTTATCAGCATATCTATAGAAGACTCAAGATGTTCTTCAGCTGTAACTCCTTCAATCCCAGTCAACTTAGTCATGTATTTATGATATTCTCCTACAGGCATGGCATTCAAAGGAGTAGGCAAGACCAAGGGTCCATACCTAGCAGCTATGATTCTTTCCATTTTGGTGGGTTCTTGTGGGCCTGCCATGACTGGGACAGGTGAAAGAGTGTTGGCTGTCTGAAAGGTAGGGAGTTGAGAAATGACTGATAGGGTTAAAGGAATATGATGGACAGGAGGGGAGGTTTCCTTTAGGATGGAATCCAAAGGAGGACCTAAAGAATAGGGAGCGCTATGAATCTCTGAAAATTTCTCTTCATTGCTAGTGCTAGAGGCTATATTCTCACTATGTATGTGCTCAGTTACAGGCCTTTCTTTGCTTGATAATCTTCTCAGGGTCCGGTACTAGGTCAACTGGTGATTTCTGAGGATTTCTCCGAGTGTGCCTCACAAACTGAGCCAGAACTGTGATGTGGAGACTCCAAGAGGTTCGGCCTCTAGTAGAGTCGCCAAATAGATGATTACAACCAAAAAAGTGTCCAGACTTTGTCTATCATCTAAGCTAGATCTGTGTCGTTTTCCCAGGGAAGCTGAGCTTCAATCTCCTCTCCCCGGAAATAGTGCCAATTATGTTAGGACTTCAGGAAACTCTCCTAGGTTGTAGCTCGGAGATGTCTGGTAACATATAATCTTCAATATGGTTCTAAGAACTTATTGGTATGGGTGATGGTTTGGTTCAAGCCAGATAACCACTTCTACTTTGCTTTCACTCTAGACATACATGAACACCCTCAGACTACAAGGCTTTAGACCACTAATTCTCAACAGTTTGGGAATTAGGTGAATAGATGAAAAATACTAACCACACCAGTAGATGCATACACAATGTATGATGGCCAGCTGCAACCAGTAAAGAACTTGAAAATCTAATCTATCAATGCAGAGATAAGATGACAGTTATCTTGCATTAGATACAGAAGAAACCTGACTGATCTACTCACTGATACATTCAATTGTCTAATCCAAAGATAAGATGACAGTTATCTAGCACTAGATGTAGAAGAAATCATGACTACAACACCTCAGGCACAAGCTTAGAACAGAGGAGAAATGGGCATTAAGCAATTAACATCAAAAGAAGCTTGCATTGATGAAAATGAAGATGAGACGCTACAAGTTATAGAATATCTACAGTCTCCAGAGGTTGAACCGAAACACAATTTCCAACCCCAATTACATCTTTCTTATGGCTATTTATAATCTATCATTACAATGGCTTATAGCTATTTAGGGATGGAGGGATCATAATTGACCACCAACCACCATTAACTGTCTAATAGCGTCTTTGGACGTAGTTGCTTTCTTCATATGAAAACTTGATCGGTTCTGGTACTATGTTGTCTTCCAGGTGATCAGATTAATTGTGCCAGTGGAGTGCCATGACTATTTAATTCGATTGCTAAGTCATGCTATGTCCTTTTATCCTTCAGCCATGCTCTTCTTTTAATTCAGTTTCATGGTCAGACTGTCACTAGACTGACAGAGTCGGCCATCTTCTCCTTCGTGCAAGGGACAGGGGATGGAGTATAGAGTGCATGGGCAGATGAATGGTCATGAATGATCGTGGGTGGTGGCCATCGAATCAAGGGAGGTGTGCGGTCGAGATTGTGCTCTGGAGGCTAGCAGTTATGGTGGGAGCGGGACCTATCCGGGCCATCAGGTCTTCAGGCAGGCAGATCGGACGGCTATCGAGCGGTGAAGATGTGTGGGCGAATAATGCGCGGGGTTATTTGTTTTGAATGGTAAATGGTTTTTATCGAGCGCGCATCGGGTAGTAAGCGGTAAGTGTCAGAACTTTCCTGATGCCATTTAGTGGATGACACGTAGCAGTAGGAAAAAAGAAAAACCTCCCTCATCACGTGGGTACCTTTCGTGCTTGTTCTCTGCGCAATATGGGCACTGACCGTTAGGTTTGGCGGGGTTGATCTAACGGTGGAGGAGTGTTGGGAAAGTTGGTGTATCGGATGGCACGTGGACCATTGGATTGGCTGGGAAAGATCAACGGTGAGGATGCGTGAAGGTACAATATGTCTTAGGGAATCGTGCTATGGGCGCACATGGCGGAGGGGTAAGGTTTTATGGGGGGTTTTGTCGGGATTTGAAGGTTAATTTAGGAAATGGAAAGGGTAAAGTGCGAACGGGGTAATAGAAGAAGGGGAATAATGGCCCATGTGGGACCCCTTTAAGAACAGCAAAGCAGCCTGAATCCTTATCTAACTTTCACAAAGTCAGCACTGCACCTTAGGGCTAACAGTTTCCAAAGGAAGAAAAGGCACAGAAGCCTTATGATTTTTCATTTTAACAGTTGTTTTATGATTACAGGTTTTGTTACATACAAGGAGCAGAAATTAGATGTTGCAGAGGGAGATATCTTCAAGGATATTCAAGAAGCTTGGGTGGAAACAATATCTACAGAAGTACCTGGAGAAATATAAAGAGTAATAGAAGAAGCTGAAGTAGAAGAGGTTAGGGAAAGTAATCAGTAGTTTGAATATGAATGGACAATGTGCAGTGAGATGTAGAATGTGCAAGTGCTAAAGTTAGCGGACAGTAATAACAACCTGAAGCAGAAAGAAAGAGATAGCAGAAAATGGCAAAGTATGGACTAGCCTAAGGATGTGTTGGAAATGGAGATTGAAGAACTATGGCAGTTGATGATGAAACAGTCCATGCTAAGGAAAATGACTGCAGGAAGTGTGATCAAGAAGAATTTGAACTTGATTGACAAGGAGAGGAAGATGAATCAGAAGACAATAGATATACAGTAGCAGCAAAAGTGCAAGGCATTTGGGCAGTTACAAAATAAAGTTTGGGACCCTGGAGGTTTTCTATCAACATATGCAGACACATGATCAGGAGATTATGAATATTTTCTACCTTGGGAGTTTGATGTAGGAGCATTCAGCTCAAAATTATCATTATACTTTAGTAGACATAGGAAGTCTTTTATTTTAAGGAAATTGGTTTTCTAAGTGTTAAATTAATGTAATTATTTAGGATATTGAGTGATTTTAATGAGAATAGGAATTAATTAAGTATTGTAAAGCATATTGTAAATGTTCTCGAATGTTGGAGAACATGAGAGAATCAGGATAGTTAAGAGTTCATAGGGATTGATAGCTTTGGAAATTAATTGTAGATCTTGAATTAAGAATTAGTTCATGATTTATAGGATTGAGAGGATTCTTAAGTTTTAGTTGAAATTATTAAGGATCTGAACTAGAATTGGTTCATAGAGCCTTTTTTATAAATGTAAGCCTAAAAGGCATAGAAAGAGTTAGCTGGTTAGAGGTTGTGAGTTATAAGTTTGACTGTAAGCCTATGGGCAGGTAGGAAAACAGAGGCCACTGATTAGAATATAAGGCTAGAGAGAGAGAGACTCGTATGTAAATATTTATTTATCAATACAGAGAACTTGATTCTAAATTGTGTGGTGTGTATTGATTGGTGGAGTTATGAATTGTGTGTGAATTAGAAATTTCTGCATAGTATATGTATGCAGGTGAAGTTCGAGCAGAACACAGAGAAGAAGGGGAGTATGTAGGATCGGGGTTTGATCGTTGAATCCGATAAAAGGATCCAAGTGAAGTTCAAGGATGGCAGTGAATAAGAGTACACAGAGTTAAGCTCATGAGGGAGTTGTGTTGCAGAACAACTAAAAACTAGAAACCCTAGAGAAACCTAAAACCACAGAAGAACACTAAAGCAATGGCATAAAACCGAAGAAAGTAAAGGCACGAAGGAAGTAAACATGCATAGGATTCATTGGATCTATGAGATCAATGAACAAGGTTGAAGGATATGGGCGATCAAGATTAAGTCGCGCAACATAAAGTAAAAGAAATGAACAGCGGAGATTAACTTAAGTGTTAGCGGAAGAAGAATGGCGGAGGAATAGATCTAGATCATTAGGTCGACAGATCTGTTAGATCGATAGTGATCAGCAACTACGAAGGTACAGTAGGAGAGTACGGATTTTCTTTATCGTGGTTGAAGTCCCGCACTCGATCCTAGCCGTTGATCTCATGTTCAAACTCTTAGATCACAGTCAACTGTGGAGGTTGAGGCCATTTTAATCCGTGTGCTAGTTGAAGCCCCGCAGACCGTAGATTTGATGGCCTCTTATATCCAATGGATATCGGGCCATAATGTAATCGAACTTTAATTTCGAAATCGGACCCGAACATTTATAGATCAAGGATTTATATTCCTTATCGGCTCCGTGAGGGTGGTTGAATGTCGTGCATGATCTCTGTCCGATATCACTGTTAGCCGTTGGATCAAGTGTTCTTTAATCAATGGTGGAGGATCGTCGATTAGGTTTGTTGATCAGGAAAGCCAACAACCATCAAATGGAAAGGTAAGATCAACGGCGGAGGTTGAAGCCGATAAAGGCTTGGGAAAGAGTGGACCCGAGAAGTTTATTAATGCGGGTTAAGTATGTTTGTGTTCTGGAGGGTGAATAAGATACGACACGACAGTCATTGATCTGATGGAGTGAAATCAACGATGGAGGTTGAAGCCGATAAAGGTGAGCGTCGGAAAATGTGCAAATGTCGTGGATTGGTGGAAAGGTAAGGTTTACGTGTGCTTTATGGAGTAATTCTATTATATAAGAATTATAATAAAAATAAAGTGGATAAATGTTTTATGGGTTAAGTTGAATATAACCAAAGTTAAAAAGTAGGGTTTGGTTAATATGCATGGGGTATAGAATTAACCAAAGTTTATTGAAGGTTGAGTAAAGTACTACTCAAAGGTTAATTGACGGTCAGACTTGGATGGGGAAAAGTAACGTTTCCTCATAAACTTAATTAAGAGTCTAAACCTTAATTTGTGAATATTTTCACCATCGATCAGGTGATTAAGGCCTGGGACCAGTGATATGCAATTTTATTTGCATAATGTGGGTATTGTCGACTTAAGCTAACATCATTAAGTCAATCTAAGAGCCCTTAATATGATGTGAATGTGTTTCCACCACTTTACCAGTAATATATGACAACTCTTTGTTGTTGGATGTTTTTTTAATGGTGGGAAGTGACTATTCCCGCGTCCTAAAATATTGAGTCAACATATGTTGTTTGAGGCTTATTTATGCTCAATATGAAATTCATATTGTATCGAATGACATGATGGCATGGAAAAGTAAAAATTCGATAAACATAATTTGTTACATTAACATTAAAAAGTGATTTAACAATATATTCAACAGCAATTTATTTATTCAAACATTTTAGTAAAACAATTTCATATTTTAATTTTAATTAAATTGTATTTTACAATCTATTCAACTTAAATAATATAGACCAAAATTACTAGACATAATCTTTATTTTTATACATAAACTGTATAGATTATAGTTTAACCAATTGGTGAAAAACAAATATATTTTGATATGTTAAGAAGTCTTAGCCTTAGAATCACGTGATCAGTTGATGTATCAAACAACAGTTTATTAATTCACATTTTTTCCATTCTTCATGCATCACACATTTAGTCTCCCCTTTGTCTCCATTCTATATTTTATATGTTGAAATTAGACTCCGGGATCTCTTATATCTTGGTTGGCTTATAAAGTCCTCATTATTGTTGAAATGTGCAAAGAGAACCCGGGAATTTACTCGAGCTTTCCTTTTGGATATCAAGGATTTACCTTAGAAACATTGAGGAAGTAATCTTGAGTTTTTATTTATGGAATACTATATATATATAATATATGGTATTGTATATATATATATATTATATATATATATTACACAAATTTAAATAAAGTATATCTTATCTTTTATGAATATGATTAAATAATATATTGGATATGCACCAAAGGAGATATAAATAATGTGTTTGATCCATCTTACTCTTAAATGTCTTTAATAACCACATTTAATTTTAACTATATAATTATTTTAGGTTTAGGCTTAGGGTTTATGCTTTACATGTTACAGTATAGTACTTGATTTACAATAATTATAAACATGGTATAATCCAATTTACAAAGCATTAAATATTATAGAATTAAGTCTTAAATAAAAAAATTGGTTAATTTATATGTTTTGTTTTTTTTACAGGAATATAACATCATGAGTATTGATAATGAGGAAATGAATAATAACAACATTGAATAAATAAGTAATGTATAGAGACAAAGAGTTATAATACTTAAATCATATGAAAGAACTATTTTACTAAAAAGAGGGCAGAAGAGGATACACAAAAATGAGCAGCAAAGATTGTGAAGGCAACAAATTATTGATGATCAAAGGGAAGAATAAAGAAGGAAGTATCGTGAAAGAAAAAATCTGCAATGACAAAGAAAGAATGAGGATGAAAGGGAAGAAGAATGGAAAAAGGATTATGAAACAAAAGGAATGAAATTTGAAGGAATGAATAAGGATAATAATTAAGAACAAAAAAGTCAAAATAGAGAACAACTAAGAGCACATCAAAGAAGACAATTAAGAGGTCTTAATGATGTAAGGCCAATAATAGAACCTCTTTCTCCTATAGGCATGAATCTCCAAAATCATTAACCAATGGAGAAATGTGTTGATGAACTTGAAATGATGTGCAATGTACTAGTGGTTTCATATGAAGATGAAGTTACTGCACATAAAAAATTTCATGAAGGAATTGATAAATTAGGTGATCCTTAAATTTGTCATGTGTGTGAGGAGTCATATCTTGGCATTCAAGTCATGGCTACTAAGACAAGTCCAATGTGTGCAAGATATAAAAGAGAGGGTAATAATCATATATTTTCATCACAAAATCATATGAATCCTGGGTTGTAACCTTTGATCCTTGGGAATATTACACAAGTTCAAGAAATGTTGATAGTATGAGTGAGTCCAATTCTGCAAGTAATGCATTCCGTAGGTGGCCAATACAAATATAGAGGACACATAACCAGTGTTCCTCAAGATGTTAAAGATGTTATTAAGAAATTATCTCAACATATTAAAAACTTAGATTTAATGATAGTTGTATGAAAAAAAGGTCAGCAAGGATCAAGCTATACTTTCACTGTTAGAAAGAAAAATGTACTACATGAATTACTCTATAAGATTCAAAATTATCCATATTATAAAGGTGTTGAAATTGATATGCGTGTTGTGGAAGAGTTATTAGAAAAAGAAGCAAATGTGTAACATATGATTAATTATATTATACTACCATATATGGACAATGACATGGACTTTGTAATGTTAGAAGGATATCTAGGTCATGAATATGATTTATAAGATTATGACACAACTTATGTTAATGTCACTAATTGTCCTATAGTTAGTTCATCTCTCATAAATTAGTATATAACTAAAGGGTTATTTGATATGGAATTTCAAACATTGTTGCCTAATGGAGAAGTTTATTGGTTACAACCATAACTAATAAATGTGCATCTTCATGAGTATGCAAAGCATCTCCTTAGATTTTGTGATAACAGGTTTGGGATACATTCTCTATTTATATACTTTTACTTAATATTATCATGAGACATCATATTCAAATGTCTTTTGTATTTTTTGTTAAAACAAATATGACATAACTGCCTACAACAATTGATGAGATACAAGAGAATTTACAAAATATTCTCAATTCTAAAATTGCAAATAGATTCATGAGATTTGGAAATGTTCTAACAGGTATACGTGCATATTGGCCCAATTATCTTGCAAACTTATGTGACTTTGTTCAAAAAATTGGGACTCCTATAATATTCTTCACACTAAGTGTAGCAGATATGTAGTGACCAAATTTGCATAAATTGCTCCTAATACCTCTCCTATTGATTCAAAGGAAGCAAGGAAATGGAGACGTCAAAATGTGATTGATAATCCTCATATTGTAGCAAGTTATGTGCATTTGAGACATACATCATTTAGAGATGACATTTTCTCAAAATTTCATCATGTTACATATTTGTTGTGTCCTTATGAATGGAAACATAATGGATCTCCACATTTGCATGGCTTTCACTTTCTAAAATATGCTCCCAATATGGACAAATTGAATTGGAATGACCTCACTCAAGTTAGACTTGAAAAATGATCCTTTGATAGATTTGTCCATACATTCAATCCACACAACAAATATCAATTAAAGATCCCTATTCAAAGAAATGATGATGATAATTTTTTCTTAAAGAACATTGAAGAACTTCCGAATTGTGGACTATGAATAACTTCTCAATTGTTTTGAGCACCACAAAACTTGTAATGAGAAATCATGCTTCGAAGCAAAGGTGTAAAATTGGTTTTTATATATGAGGTGTCATCAAAGCTATGCAAAATGTCAAGACTTTATGTTTATGAAAGTGGAGAAAAAATATATGAACCTAGATGAAATAATGATAGATTAAATACACATAATCATGAAACATTAATGATGTGGCATACAAATATGGATTGGAAACACGTTCTTTCTGGGCATGTTGTGGTTAACTACATAACAAAATAAGGAAAAAAAGGGTTAGAGAGCTTCCATGATATGTTGATGTGTATTTCCTCTATTCAAAATCCAAATGAATTAACAGCACATGCATATAGAACATTGGTGTGTGAGACTATCATTCACAGGGATACAGGAGCATAAGAACATGCCATATGCTTTTGGTGCTTCCTCTTTCTCAATGTATTCATTGATTCATTGTTCTAAATGTTGAGATAATGGTTTCAAACATGTAAAATTTGATACATATAACAAACATAATGGTAATTATCTTATTGATGCATATATGAAGAGACCTGTGAGTATGGAGCACCTTTCATTGATAGATGTTGTTAGATCCTGGTCATATGAAAAACAACGCCATGTTGAGAAATGGTTACCACAAAATAATGCAGCCATTGTACGAGTCTTCCCTAAGTTTATTTTATTTCCCCCTCGTGAAAAGGATAGGTTTGTGGAGTTTTGTTGGTATGAGTTGGTATTGTACAATCCATTTCCTGATTTTCATACAAATATTGGAGCTACAGATGATGACACCATATGAAATTGGGAAATGTTTTGTTATAACCCTTGGCATGTTGATCATAATCCAATACCTTCAGAGGATCCAACTTAATATCTACTGTTGATGAATATTTTTTACATGTATAGAATGATTCTAAGCAACATGAGTGGATATTATTTCAGATTTGTATAAGAATAATTTTATAAATGCCAATGAATTTGACATGACTGAATTTAGAGATTGTAATGCTATGAAGAATTGGAGCTCTAGATTTGTTGATGAAGAGACATAAAGACATGTAATGAACCTCATATTTGATAAGATAAAAGTGAATTTAAATTTTACTATTGAATATTTAAACAAATAGTCATTTTAAAGTTTAGGAGAAAAGCAAAAAATGGCATATAATCTAATTTTTGAACATTACAAATAATATGGCAATAGATAACCCTTGCATATGATTATACAAGGGACAACTAGTAATGGAAAGTCTTACTTGATTGGTGATATTGAACAAACACTTGAAATTGACTTTCTTCCTCATAAGAGTCCACTTATTATTTTGGCTCCTATTGGTGTTGCAACATTCGACATATCTACATCAATGATACACTCTACTTTTTATTTACCAGTAAGGAACATGATTGAATTACAAGGGTCACATTTTCTTACCTTACAAGAGGAGACGAGACATGTTAAGTACATCCTTATTGATGAGATGAGTTTTATTGAGAGAAATTTGTTGACACATATTGATGTTTAGCTTCGTCAAGGTTTTCCTGATAATAAAGAAGTTGCTTTTGGAGGTAGATCGATTATGTTGGCTTGTGATTTTGGGAAACTATCTCTTTTTATGGATAGACCCACATATTCATGTGAAATTCATGCAAAATAATTATGAAATTCATTCACAACTATTGTAACCCTTCATATAATATTCAAGCAAGATTGATAAAAAAATTATCAAATGTCTTTTCGTCATCTATTAGTGAACAGTAGATATTTTATTCCAACAATAGAAGACTAGAAATTACTAATGCAACATACAGATTGCAGTTTGGATGCTTCAACAAAATATTCATTTAATGAGTCTATACATTTGTTTGCAACAAATGATGATGTGCACAATCACAATAAGTGTTGCTTGGTATCCTTGTTGCACCTAGTGTTGCTACAATATTAGATAGCAACCACATCATTGAAGCAGATGAGGAAAATTTAGATAATGAGCACCTTTTTGTTGTTGAAGCTAAGGTTATCCTTACTTCCAATTTATGAAATAATGCAAGACTTGTCAATGGTTCCCTTTGAGTAGTTCAATATATTGTGTATAATATTGAAACATCTCTTGATCCTCCAACATATGATTTAGTAAAATTTGACAATTATGTCAGAGTTCCATGGGATGAACTATTAACTCATATTATTCCTATTATAACTATTGAAAGGGGTCATAATAGACTAATTCCATTGAGACTTTCTTTGGGATTAACAATTCATAAGTCCCAAGGATTGACACTAGAGAAGGAAACTATTAATATTGGAAGTCTAGAGCGACAAGCTCTCACTTTTATTGTAATATCTCGAGTTAAATATTTGGATGGTTTTCGATTTCAACCTCCATTTCCTTAAAATCGATACGAAAATATGGCAATGTGTGTCAGTGTGTCTAAGATAAAAGTAGAAGAAGATAGATTAAGATTAATTACGAAGTAATTTATGTGTTTTTCAATATTTTCTCATATCACATTTGAATGATATGATCAATATATTTTTTATTCAATATATATAATTATTTCAATATTTTTTATCACTAAACATCATTACATTGATATCATTTGGTACTATTGTATTTCTAATCATGTAAATTTCAAAGTATTATATACATCTACAAAATATACATAATAATGATAATCATGAAAGTGTGAAATTGTCTCTCACAACTAGAACCAATCTAGATCCATATAACACTGTATCTATCATACACCAAGAGGAATCAAATCCCTCGAGGTGCAAGTTTTACACTAAAAAAGAAGGTTTTCACCTTGATGGATTTGATCCTTCTTGATGCATGATAGATTCGTTCGTAGATGGATCTAGGTTGATTTTAGTGTTCACCATATAGAGGAGGAACAAAAAATTTCATTTTATCCTTTGAAATTAGAGGGCCATTTCCTAACCTGGTGGGAAAGACAGATATAAACTCTTAGGCTAGAGGGGGGCCCTACAATAACTAATTGAGAGGATTTGAAAAATATCATAAATTCCAAATCATACCCTATCATATGTATGGGTTAGAGGATCTGGTGGCATTACATCAAGTACCAATAGGGGCAGAGTGTACATAAGTACACCAAAAATATATATGAAAATGGAAATAATATTATGTATCTCTCCCAAGAACCCATACATACTCCTCAAGTATTTCGGGGTTATACATAGCCATCTGTAGAAGAAATTAATTTTGTTTAAACAAAAAATGGTGGATGAGGCTTTTCTATAGGTACAATACTTGGAAACCATAGGCCAAAATAAAGTGAAGTCAAATGGTTCAAAGCATAATGAATGCCAAGAAGCTTCAAGGAGTAAAAGAAGAAGTAGAAAGGGGGTAGCTAAAAGAAAACAACCACCACCACACATCAATGAAAATATCTTGGAAGCCACTGTAATATTAATGGTCACACAAAGGATAATACCATAGCCACATATTCAAGTAAATATGTGGAAATAAGTTCGTATGTGGATGCAAAAATGGGTTCCCATTAGGAGGAGGTGAATATGATTAGTCTTCATTAAGAAGAAGAGAAGATGACCAAACTCTTCCATATAAAAGTATAGGTCAAGAAGAAAAAGGTTAATGCTCTATTCGATTTAAGTTCACAGGAAAACCCCATTGTAGAAAATCTTGGAAACAAATTTGGATTAAGGGTCAAGATCATCCTAGCCCATATCCATTGGTGTGGGTAAATAATTATACAAAAAACAAGGTAAAAAATAGTGTAAAAAAATTCTTCTATCAATGTTGAGTATATTGATCAACTAGAATTGAATGTAATGACACTTGATGTATGTGGAGTTATATTTAGGAGTCCCTATATGTACATGTGGGATACAATCTTCATGGGGAGAGACAACCATTATCACCTCATAAAGAATAGAAAAAAATTCATCATTAACACACACAAAGGAAAATCAAAGATTTCACTAGTAAATTCCAACCAAGCTGAGAAAATGATCATTTAGAACAAGAAGCATGTTTAATTATTATTTAGAGAAAATCAGTCTATATAAGAGTTATTGAGAGAAAACGAATCCATGGAGGTGTGCATAAAGGAACATATACAACAACTAGAATAGTTGTTGCATGCATAAAAGGGAGGAGCCTAATGGAATACCACCCAAGAGGGAATTGGAGCATGATATCCAAATATTGTTGAACTCTCCATTGTCAAACGTCAAGTTGTACAAGTAATCCATTCTAGAAGCAAATAAGGGTAACAAGCAATTGGAACAACCACTAGAGCAAGGCGTTTTTTGACCAAGTTAATGGTACAAGTGTCCTCATACATGTAATTTTATTAAAAAAAAACAATTACATATTTGATTTTGCAAGAGTTTACACCCGAACAACCAAACACTCTTGCAGTGGGCTATTTATAATCTCAATGTCCTAACTACCTCTAATTATGGATCACTTATCAAATAGCAAGTGTCCATTTACAATAAATGCTATTCAAACCATCTAGCTAACAAATCTCCTAAAATAGAGCCTAAGATACGACACTTTTGGAGAGTCATATCTTGTTACAACAATGCACTAATTCTAAATGTCTTCATTAAATAATTAAACATTCTAGAATAATATTTATTAATTTAATATCTTAAATAATAATTATTTTATCCAATTTATAACCTATAGATAATTATTGTATTTTTTGGATCATCTAAACACAAGTACCTCACATGTGCATCACCCATCATAATTGTGCCAAAGAAATATCTGACTTGGTGAATGTTCATTCATTATAAGGAATTAAACATAATTAGACTCAAGAACATTCACTCCCTACCCAAGGTTCATGACGTATTGAACTAGTTGTAGCAATAAAAATACTTCACCAATCTAGATTTAAAATATGGTATCACTAGGTTTCAGTCAAAGAAGAAGATAAATGAATACCACCTTCAAAACTAGACAAGGTTTGTATGAGTAGTTAGTCATGTCATTTAGTTTATGCAATGCACTAGCTATATTCATGAGATTAATGAATGATATATAGAGCGCGCAAACACACACACACACACACACATATTCATTTGTTATCTTTCATTTAGATGATATACTAGTATATGAAGCTACCTAGGAGGTGCACATCTCATATTTGATGTAGGAGTTAGAGACATTGAAGATGCACTAACTATTGGAAAATATTAGGAAATGTGAGTTTGCACAACATTTTTTGGTGTATTTAGGCTATGTGATTGGTGGAGTGGAGCTTAAGATAGATACTACAAAGATGGAGGCCATCATGAATTGCCTAATGCCTATGAATGTTTCATAGGTTAGGAATTTGGTGGGGAATCATAGTACCTGAGAAAATTTATATCTTCATTTTTAGTAGTAGTCAAACCAGTCCACACAGTTAAAGTAAATTCCAAGAGTTTATAGTGAGGGAAGGGTTATTCGAATGCCATTGAATTGTTGAAAAGAAAAATAAGTCAAGCACTAGTTCTTTGATTACCAAACTTACAACATCCCTTTAAAGTGGAGACAAATTTGAGTGGGTATGTTATGGGGGCCATCATGATGCATGGAAGAATTCCTATGTTCTACCATTCTGAAGTGCTTCCTAGGGTGATTCTCAACTAACCTACATATGAAAAGGACCTTTAAGCCCTAGTGAAAGTTATCAAAATGTGGAAAAACTATTTGATAAGAGAGGAGATAATCATCCGTATAAATCACTAGCCACTATATTACCTTGCAGTCCATTGTAAGTTACAACAAACCAAGCGTTAAAAGTGGTTGGGGTTTTTATAGAAATTTCATTTAGTGATCAAGTACAAGAAGGGAATCACAAACAATTTTCTAAATATTCTTTCAAGGCCACCTGCATCAAAAATAACATCTTTGAAATCATTGATGCACATGTATCCTTTCACTCATGATGCATATAGAGACACATATACAGAGGATAGGGGCTTTAGGGAGGTGTACCAACTACTAGAAGGCCAAATTCATGTGGATGATGGTGAAAACACAGTTGACTATCATTTGCAGAATGGGTTACTCTACAGGTTGGATAAACTATGTGTTCCTAGATATGAGTGACTTCAGTTGATTAGAGAGCCTCACACCTCTAAGGTTTCAAGGCATTTTGGTGGCAGGAAGACTATTGCCAATTTGTAGAGCTATGTGTATTGGCCTAGGATGAAAGAAGATATAGCTAGGTTCATCAAATAATGTATGTTTGTTCTACTAGAAAGCCTATTAGTAGGAAACAATATTTATACCATCCCTTATGTGTACTCACTCATCCTTGGGAAGCAATTATGTAGACTTTGTAGGAAGCTTACTAACAACTAGGAAGGGATATGAAAACATGTTTTTGATCATTGATATTTTCAAAAAGATGTGCATTTTCATGCCCTATAAAAATACAATCAATGGGAAAGGAGCAACAAAATTTTCCTTCAAAAAGGTCTCGATGCATTTTGGGATACCAAGGAGCATCATTAAAGATAGGGACACTAGATTTCTCTATGCATTTTGGACTATGTTGTGGGAGAAGATGAAAAAAAATTGAAGAGGTCTATAACATTCCATTGGGAAAACAAAATTAGTTAACAATATTTTGGTGCATATTTTGATAGGTTACAATCAAAAGCATCCAAATACCTAGGATGAAAATAAGGTGTACATATAACACCCCTACAATAGAGTAGTCCACACTTCAACTAGTAAGTCATCATTTGATACTTGTTTTGGATACTTGTAACTTTCACCTTTAGATGTTGTATATGGGTGGGAAGGGCGAGTAAGGGAGGATCTCAAAAGGGATTCTTTAAGAGAAGAATTTTGTTTTTTAGAACATCAAGAAGATCCATTTAAGAGTATAGGAGGATCTAAAGAAGCGAGAGGAAAAGTACAAGGACATGCATGATCAACACAAGGCAAGGAGTTAATTTACAGTGGGGGATAGAGTATGGTTTCAATTGAACAAGGGAATGCTAAAATATATTGATAATAAAATCAAGGCTTTGGAATATGTTCCTTTTGAGATATTGGAAAATATAGCAAATAATGCCTATAGGCTTAGTTTACCCCCATACCTGAGTACTTTCTCAATGTTGACTGTGGAAAATATGAAACTCTATTAGCCTTGTATGTTAGATCGGGAAAAGGAGTAGGTTCTACCTTCCATAGAGAATTTATCCCCATATTATTAGACGAAGTTGATAAAGGATACAATTTTTTAGAGGAATTCAAGAACTACAAGAGAAGGGGAAAATGGCCTTTGGTAGATTGTGTTGAAAGGGAAACTTCTAGGTATGGCTAAATGGTAATCCAAGGAAAAGGCAAAGAAAAAATATTCTCAGCTATTTTAGTAAATGCTTTTGGGGACCAAAATCCTCCCAAAATGGAGAGCATTGATATATATTGGATAATTATATTATTTTTCATCCACTCAATGCTTTCAGAGTGGAAAAAATTAAGGAATCATCTTATAGGAACAATTTTATCAACAATACCCAATTTGGAGAATCAAGGCCTAAAATCTTCAGGGGCCAATTTGAGGCCTTAGAAGATGTCTTTTGGAGGTAAAAATTTCCCGCTTAAGACTAGGACCCTACGATGCCATTCTACACTCGAAGAACATTCCAACAGTGTAAGAATCATGTCAATCAGAGTTTAGATGCAAAAAGCTACAACTCCCAGAAGTTAACATTTCATGATTGACCACCATAATTCGAGAGGATGCCATGTCATCCTCTATTACTCATGAAAAATAGGCTAGCCACATGGACACTAGGAATAATACTATATAAAGGTCCATTATAACTCATATTAAGGATTGAATGAGTTAAATATAACTCCTATTTGGCTATCAAACTATGTTATAATTAGGCCACTAAGAGAGGAAATGGTTTGATTGTATTTTCTTGCATTTTGTTCCCTAGCAGAGAAAAGTAGCCAAATGTGGATAGATAAAGAGAATAATATAGGGGGTTTGTGTGAGATAGCATCCCATGGGATAAAAGTCTTAGGAAACTCCATAGCGAGTGCTTTCTACTTTGTACTTGCATCATTTCCATTCTAGACAAAAGATAGCAGAGCAACTTCACCTTCTAACTAGATTTTCTTCAAAAAGAATTTCCATAGTATATCTCGATCTTCATTATGGTTTTTGAGTGATTTTACTTATATGTTCTCTATTTTTCACATTTTATCTTTTGTATGCATAAACAACAAAGCAATGATAAGAAAAATGAAATCTAAAAGCAATTAACCCTTCATCGTATAGATTTCAGTTTATTTTCATAGATTTATTATGACAAACTATTTAGTTGATATCAATAATAATTTATAGATCAATTATATGCCTCCCCATCCTAAGGAGATAATAGGAAAAGTTTTTTAAAGCGTAAGTTGTAGATTCAATTTAGGGTCATGTAGTGGTTCAATCCCAATCAATAATAGTAATCATCGTATATGATATGATCAAAGGTTATAATGGTGAGAAGATAGAGCATTAGCGAGCTACATTTTATATGATGGATTAAGTTGGATGCACCAAATAAAACCAACCTAGATCCATATAACTCCATATCTAAGAGGGATCCAATCCCTCAAGGTGAAAACTTTTCCTCAAGTTCTACACTCCAAAAAGAAGGTTTTCAACTCAAGGGATTTGATCACTCTTGGCGCATGATATATCCGGAGCTAGATGGATCTAGGTTGGTTCTAGTTGAGGGAAGCAGTGTCACATTTTTAGATTATCATTATTATCTATATGTTTGAGATAAATTTCATACTTTTAAATTTACATGTTTTTTTTTTGTAGGCAAGCAAATAACAATATATTAGAAAAATGTTTTTTACATAAAGTAAATCTAGAGATACGTTGTAGGTCTAGATGGTTGAACCCTAGCATTTACCCCTATAAAAGAAACAAGAATGGCTATTGAGAAAATGAGAGTTTGACTTTGAGTCATGGTGGTGACAAGAACAAAAACCCAAAACAGAATAGAACATGTCCTGAGCCAAAAGTCTGGATTTGAGATTGAAAGAGACAAGAGCATAGAGTGAGGAGAGATTGGAGTGAGAAAAGAAATGAGGAAGACATGTTCATGTTGGTCACTTTTCTTTGAGCTCGGGAGATGTCAGGTGAGCATGAGTGTTATCAAAAGTGTCGTCTCCTTTATTGCTTGGTTGGTCCATGTCCATGTGTAGTGTTTCCTCCATGATAAGGAAACAATAGGTATTGTAGTTGTGTGGAGAGATATGCCAATCAATAGCCTGATGCTTAGTGGTTGGAGGCCTCTTAGAGCTGCCTTCCCCAACATATGAATTTTCATAGCCTGGCATACCTCTGTCCCACCTACCCTGATCAGGTGCTCAAAATTAGGCTCAAAAATCAAAGTGTCAAAATCTTGTTAAACTTAGCTTCAGATCGAAGATCTCGTCATTCAAATTCCAATGGTGCGATTAACACTCAAATCCGAGCTCGTATGCAGAAGTTAGAGCAAGTCAAAATTCAGGTTTGACTTGCTCACATCGCAATATTGGATGACATGGCAGGTCTCATCAACGAATCGGGAAGTGCCATGTGGCAAGCCGCCATTGGTTCTTGCATTTTGCAAATCGCATATCGGAAGTGTGTTGACATTAAAAATCGGCCCCAAACCAAGCCAAGGTACGATGCGAGAATCGCAATCGCACATCAGCGAAGGGATGTGTTACATAATCAGCCCTTGGCAAGATCAGGGTTGCGATGCGATATCGCAATCGCATATCACAATAGGAAAGGTCTAGCATATGTATAATACCACTGGTTTTCTATCAATTGTGATATCCCAGATGCGATAAGGTTACAAGTTACAATTTAATGTCCCATCAAGTCTGTTGATATCGCAATCGCACATCGCCCCATTGTGATCACAAACCATAAGACTGTTGGTTACCTCGCCGATTGTGATTTGCAATAAGACAATCGGTGTTGACATATTATGGCCCACTGTGTGCTGAAATTTTCACCCAGTTAGCGGATTTTCAGAAGTAATTTGTAGGATCATGCCGGAAATTAGGCAATTTGTGGAGCGAATATTGGGAGAACTAGGAGAAGTCATAACCTCTTCATTTTTTCACCAAATTGGAAAAAAAAAAAAAAGAGATTAGATAGCCATTTTTGGATATTCTAAACTGATTGGAGAAGGTTTCAAAAGCATTTGAGCATTGCAAACACATATTTTACACTTTTGATCATAATAGAGAGGCATAAGCCATTGGAAGCTGGACCAAGGATATGTAGCCCAAGAGGGGTGAACTCTATCATGTGCTTCTTGTAATGTGTTTTTGATGATGTTTTGTACATGTTTATGTTGTTTTTCAGTTTCTGGTTTATGTTAAATTTCTCATAAAATTAACATAAAAACTCTTCATTTCACTTGCAAAAATTGATGAATCCTTAAGCACAATGAAAGAATTTTGTTTATAATCTGAGGAAGATATTAGCACTGCAAACTAATATTCTAAATCAGATCAATTTGGTATCAGATCACTAGTTTTACTTTGCGAAAGAAGGATTCAATTGTTTCCAAGTTTATGTCATAATTACAAGGTTAAAACTCAAAAGAGGTGAAGGAAATCCAGTTGGAAGCCCTAAAGTTGGGTCAAGGGGAAGAAGAGCCAGGTTGCCACAATATCCAACACCAGTTCCTCCTCAAGTTGCAGTTGAGACTCCAAAGATCATGTCTCATGAAGTAAAACCTACAAACATGACAGAAGATGAGAAGACCTTCAGAAAGGCTTTCTTTGATATGACAGAGATGGTGAAGGTCCTCGATGAAGAAAGGAATAGTAGGTTGCAAGCAAAAAGTTCCAAACCTACCAACAGAGAAGGCTCTTCAGAAGGAGGTAATGGGAATGGATACAAACCTCCACCCTCTCCGCCATCTTCTTCATATTCTTATTCATAAGCATCTTCACAGTCTTCCACTAATACAACCCTTACTCATACTCATCATCATTCTTCAAAAGGAACTGGTAAATCACCTTTTTTAAAACTTGATGTTAAATTCGAGTTTCCTATGTATAATGGTGAAGTAAATGCAGAGAATCTTGATAATTGGATTCATCAGTTGGATGTCTATTGTAGGATTCAAAACCTTCAAGAGGATGACATAAAGATTCAGTTAGCTTCCTTGAGAATGGAGGGTGCAACACTAGTATGATGGGAATCAAAGACCCAAGAGGAGATTAAAAAACATAGTAAGATCTCAATTTCTTGGAATGATTTCATTGCTGCAATTAAAAGACAATTCTACCCTTTAGCTTATATGCAGAAATCCATCATGAATTGGCAGAACTTTAGACAACTTAAAGGTCAAAATGTGCAATATTACACCCAAGAATTAGAAAAAGGTCTTTGATGTTAGGTGTAGATTTGCAATCACAGGACACATTGCTGAAGTACATATGGGGTTTAGATAGTTAACTTAGGCATAATATATTAATGTTTAATCCCAATAATCTAGATGATGTGTGTGTGCAAGCCACTCATCATGAGGCAAGAGGGAAAAACACCCCAGAAGAAGGTAGTAAAAATCCATTTAAGGGTAAAGAGAAAGAAAAGCGTTTCAAGGGAAAGAAAAATGCATCCATTAAAAAGGAAGGAGAGAAAAAATATGTAAATATTATTCTAGAGAGGATTGTGATGAAGCTCACTAAACTTGGAAGCTTCATCTCGAAATGAAACCAAAGAAATTCAACAATAAAGGAAAAGAAAAGACAATTGCAATCACTCAAGAAGAGGATTTGGTATCCAAATCAGGTGATGAAAAGAAAATCACAACCATAGGGTTTCAAGGAAAGGAATCCATTTCCAACACTAGTTCTTCAAACTCACATAATGAAGCTCCAAATGAAAAGAGGAGAATAGAAATGTTTCACATAAGGGTGATATTAAAACATAACAAGATTGATACGTTGTTTGATAGTAGCTCTCAAGCCAATCTTATCTCATAAAACATTGTCAACGATTTAAATCTAGAAATTGTTCCACATCATAAGCCATATCCTCATGGATGGGTGTCTGACAATGTGCAATTGAAGGTTACGAGAAAGTGTAAATTAAATTATGCAATCACTGCAAAATTCATAGATGACTTGGAGCTTGACGTTGTGTCATTAAATATTTGTGGCATCGTTTTGGGCAGCCCATACCTTTATGACATAAAAGCTATCTTCCATCGACATGAAAATAAATATTAGTTATTCAAAAATGGAGTAGAATATATTGTGAGAGATCACAGCAAGAAAACAAATTTTTCACTTGTTAATACAGGGCAGATGAAAATACTTGTGAATTCGAGCAATAATTTTATGCTTCTCATGATCAAACCCAAGAATGATATTGATTTTGAAGCGTTTGATGGTTGTAATTTGAATTTGAAAACTGATTTGGTTGGCGTTGTCAACCAATCTGATGAAATGTTTTAGGAATCAAAGGGATTACTTCCCAAGAGGGGAATCCAACCTGAGTTACAGTTGCAACAAAAGTATATTCTTCTTAACATTGGCATGTATAGCATGTCAGTTATGGAAAGCATAGAAATTAAGATGCAAATACAGGGATTGTTGAATAAAAGGATCATTCGGCCTACTCCTTTACCATGTGGTGCACCTCATGTTTTGGCACCTGAGAAGAATGGTAAGAATTTCCTTGAATGGGATTCAAGAAGTGGTTTTCATCAAAGCATAGTTGTTGAAGGAGATATATGGAAGATGACATTCAAAACCATGTAAGGTTTGTTTGAATGGCTTGTTATGATTTTTGGTCTTTGCCATGCTCCTACTACTTTTATGCACATGAAGAAATATGTGTTGAAGCCATTTCTAGGCATGATAATCTACTTGCATGAAATTTTCATTTTCAGAAAATTTCATTATGAACATGTCATGTATGAAAAAAAAATACTTGATGTCATATGTCAAGAACATTTGTTTCTGAAGATGTCAAAGTATATGTTGGATAAAACTTCTTTGATGTACTTGAGGCGTAAAATTGGTTCTTCCAAGTGTGTTTAGGTTCCAAAAGGCTTTTTAGTAGTCTGTATGGGATGTGGAGAAGGTGAGTTGAAGTTAGACCTCTCCAAGATTGAAGTCGTAACAGTCTGTGGTGGTATTGACTCCATTCCACCAGATATGGGTGAAGGAATCATACATCCTCGTGAAGTTACAAATGCCTTTGCTCTACTCATAATTTACACGAGCAGGCTCAAGATAGTCATTTGTATAAGAGGTTTTTTTGGAGCAGCCCAATGTTGGAGGAGAAATTTTGTTAATTTTTCTTCTATTGTAGTTCATTTTCATTTGTTGGTAGTTGTGAAAAAGGTCTTCCAAGGGCGAGGCAAATAACAAGAGGAATTTTATGCTTTAAAACAAAAGATCAGTAAAGCTCCATGATCTAGGTGGATTTTGGTGGTCACCCACCTATCCCACTTGGACCCCCACAACTATCTCTTTCATTTTTTTAGTTTCCTAAATTGTAGCACAGTTTACTATTTTCGGCAGTTTTTCAAGTCCTGAACTTTCAGTGTTGTTTTGAGGCCCTAAATGACATTTTTGGGAAAACTGGGAGCAATATGGGTCCTTCGACCAATGTTTATCTTCCCAATGTTGTAGTCCTCAGATAGATATTTCTAGCGAGCTATTTTTTGTGTCAAATGGAGATCGTATGCCAAAGTTACGACCCTGGGAAGTTGATGTACCAATTTACCCAAAACGGGGCCCATAGTTTGGCATTTCATCTCCTAGGGTTAGGTTTTTGGATGTTTAGAGTTTTCCATTGTTTCTCAACAATAAATAGGCCTTCGAGCCTCATTGTAACATAGTTCAGAGGCATGTAACCGCCACATATCTTCTCAGAAATAAGCTACCATCGCCCTAGCTAGTTTATTTTCATTTTTGTTTGTAAGCATATTTCAGTTTATTACAGTAATGAAATGAAGTATTATCTCTGTTGCATCTCTGAATGTATGGTTATATCTGTAATTTGTTGCGTTCTTGTTTAAATCTAGATCACTCCAATACTTGCACTTTTAGACTTGAGACATTCATTTAAGTTTCAGGTCGTCGTATGTGACTATGCCATGGGTGCAGTCTATTTGCAATGTGGTAAGCCCATTTCTTTTCATTCAGAAATTTTAAATGAAAAAGAGTTTAAGTTGTAGCGACAAAGGCACTTCCATTGGATGGGTTTTATTATACTATTCCACTCGGTCCAAAGGTATAAGAAAGGTATAAGCGACAAGTTTGTTGATGTACTTTCTAGGCCTATAGTTTGTATAACTACTTTCCTCAAGCATCATTTTGTTTTACATGAAAGTTATGTTCAGAAAAATACATACTTTCAAGATGTACATTCAAGCTTGAGTCAAAGGAATCAAGTGGAGGAATTTATTTACCATTTGCATCATAATTTTTTGTATCATCTTGGTAAGAGGGATGTTGCTATTGATAGTAACATGGACATCACCAAATAGCTCATTGAACAACTCTAAATGGTACATCAAATAGTACAAGAACATCTTGAAAAGGTTAAAGGCAAGTACATAGAAAGGCATGACAAGAATCGTGGAGATTACAAGTTCCAATTCAGTGATAAATGGATCAAGATTGGAAGGGTGAGGGAACTGTACCCTCACCTGTTGGTCAATTAAAAGTGATATTTTGGGGTCCAAAATACTTCCAGTGGGGAGGATTGATCAGGTGCTCAAAATTAGGTTCAAAAATCAAAGTGTCAAAATCATGTTAAAATTAGCTTTAGATCAAAGGGCTCATCATTCTAATTCCAATGGTGTGAACAACACTCAAATCTAAGCTCGTATGCAGAAGTTAGAGCAAGTCAAAGTTCAGGTTTGACTTGCTCACATGGTAGGATTGGATGACATGGCAAGTTTCATCAAGGAATCGAGAAGCGCTAAGTGGTAGGATGCCATTGGTTCCTACATTTCGCAAATCTCATATCAAAGGTAGGTCAGTGTTAAAAAATGGCCCCAAAGCAAGCCAGGGTGTGATGCGAGAAATCAAATCGCACATCAGCGAAGGGAGGTGTTACAGAATAGGCCCCCGAGCAAGATCAAGGTTGCGATGTGTTGGCTTGGTGGGGTCTAACCCACGTTCAACATTAGTTAGCCAAATAAATCCATACACTATTAGCCCTTTCGACATCAGCTCGAGGAGTGCGAACCGAAGTCTCACCCGAAGCAGTATGGGGGGATACTGGAACCAAGTTTTCGCGCCCTGAGATGGTCATGATGTTGGTGAAATATGTTGCCTTAGCAGCGTGAAAGTATCTGAACTGAAGGTTAGAGCTACCCCAAAATTGTCCTTGTGGGATCCCGTTCCCAACAGGCCCCCAACACAAACATTGTGACTCGCCCTCGAGTCACTCGGTAGGTGCGGAGATCTTAGCACAAAGAACTCCCAGCTCGACCCTTATGACTGCAACCTCAGCAGTGCACTGTGCAGCCGCCTACTTCGCATCTTCAACCATTTGCTTGGTCACTTCTCCTAAACTATCGGCCTGAAGCTTTTGCTCAGTTACTTACAATGTCGCAAGCTTTCCTTCAATAGAGGTTGTCACTGTGTAAGATTAATCTAGCCAGGGCTTCAATCGTGCCTTTAGCACTACTTCCTTGTGCAGTGTTGCATCCACCTGTTCCTTCAGCTGCTTGTCCTTCTATAGCTTCGCTAGTCTCTATGTGAGCGTGATGGTTCACACTGTGCCTTTGACCTCACCATAGTGCTATTGTAGCTCACGTGCTTCTATCTCTAATCAATGTACATTGGGGTCCTCTTGCAAGCTCGTTAGGACCTCAAACGACTGCTCAAAACGTTGCGTGCAGTCTGCTACTGCACTGTCAACAACCGCTATTGTTT
Source organism: Pinus taeda (assembly GCA_000404065.3). Lineage (NCBI taxonomy): Eukaryota > Viridiplantae > Streptophyta > Pinopsida > Pinales > Pinaceae > Pinus > Pinus taeda. Next base: position 99,753 of record APFE030169673.1, on the reverse strand, counting down.
CTATGACAACGGTCGCCCACTGCTCCTTTACTTCTGGCGGAGTTGAAGGCTGGACCTTCAACTGTAACTCTATGATCTGCAGGTTCAACTCCAACTGAACCCTTGCCATTTCTGTATGAGGGTCACGCACCCCGATGGCCACCTTGCAGATGCGCACCTTGATTGGTTCATCCTCAAGAATAGCCAATTCTGGGACCATTCGGCATGCCTCCTCAATGACCTGCATTATACGCTTGTTTTGGTTGGTCGCCTCAGTCACAACGGCAATGGAAAAGTCTCACTGTAGTGCCATCTGCTCATTTTTAATCCGCTATTCACTAATCGCCTAAAGGGTGCGGTGCTCACAGGCTCTAAGCTCCGCAATCACTACATCCTACAAGAGGTGGAGTGCTTCACCAGGGAGTGCTACCAGATTCAACCCTACTCCCTTGAGGGCGCTGACAATGAACATGTCAACTTCATTCTCCATGGTCAATTCTCCATCAGGCAGCACTATCATGCTAGAGGTCTTCACGCATAGCATCTCGGCAGCTTTTGAAGTGCCAATAACAAGGCTAGTAGACCATGTTCCAGCCTATGTCGCGTGGGTCTGCAGCTCCTGTAGATGTGTCTGGATAGCCCCCAATACTAGTTGTTGCTACTACTCAAGTTGTTGTAGGGCCTCTACAGTGACATCCTATACCGTATCACCAATGTCATGCAGATCGCCCTCTGTTAGCGTGATTTGGTCCAATGATGTCTTAGTAGCCTTTGATTTCTTCCTCAACCATACTTTCTCCTACTGCCTTAGACGCTTGATGCGGGCAGACATCGCCTATGGGTCTACGTCGTGTTGTTTTGTCTACTCATATGTTTCCTCCTCTGTCCCAGGTGAAGGCGACCTCACGCCTTTGTCAGAGCCTTGCTTTGTTCCACCTATTTGCTTCTCTGTATGCTGAGTGGCATCATTCTCTGCCTGGGCCTTGTCAGTGACCTCCTTCTTTCTCTTTTCAGCCAGCTGTGTCATCCTTAGCTTGGCCTCCTCCTTCTTTCTCTACGTGGAAAACTTGCTCCCTCCGACCACCAAGTCTGTTGTAGTGCGCTATTCTTTTGGCCATCGATCAAGTACCACATCAATGGCATCATTCGTTGCCAAATAAGGCAAGGCATACCATTTCTGCGCAGGGTCCTTCTGCGCCTAAATGGCCACATGGTGAAAATCTACTTTGAACTATACATAGCCCTACAGGTTGGCAAACACTGTAGGTGACAACCATGGTTTTCAATTGATGGCCATGTGTATGTTCATCTCTATCAAGATCCAGAAGATAATGTTTTCCTTGATTCATTGTGCATCCTTGATCGCCCATAGTGAAGTGTACTTTGCTGCTTCAAGTAGGTCTGCCACAACCAAAGGGAATTGGATGTCCTCTGACATCTCCCATGCTACCAGCTCAATCGACAGCAAGAGCCATGCATAGTGGAACGTCTTACTGAGCTCCTGTGATTTGCTGCAGTTTGCTAGGAACTCTCTATGAAGATAGTCTGGCCACTTGAACTGGACTCCTTCAACACACTTGTTATAGACATTTTTGGGCACTTCAACCCCAATCATAAATGTCCATAAACTGAGGGCTCCTAAGTCCCTAAAAGTGTTGCTTCACTACCTAAAGGAACAAGGTCAGTTGATTACATCATCTCCCATAAGTCCTCCACTGAAAACTGCTCATAAAAGGTCAAAACTGGACCATACTGAAAGCTCAGTGCAGAGGGTACGATGCATATCACCTTCCTAGTGTACAATGTGCGATGCATACTGAATTGCTCCTCTGTAGGGTGTGGTGGTCGGGAATGGACAAATGGCAGGGACAAAAATGCGAGGTGGAAGATCATGGAATCTTCCAGAAGCTTCCCCTCTGACACTTGCCTTTCTATTTTCGACCAGGGATTAGTAAGATATCATCATTCTCCAAGTGGAAGCAGGAACTATCAGAGAGAGGACACTAATCAAGATCCCAGAAGATGACTCACCTCTCTGTAATCATTTATATATGGATCCCTCATCACAGAGATCTAGGGGCTGGAATTTTGTATCTTATAAAGAAGTGTTGTTGGTTTTCTAGTGTACATTCACAGTGTTGGGTGATCTAGCTTTGCTTGAGGTGAAGAAGGGCTTCTTAGCTGGAGGATGATACTGGGTCAGAGCACATGGTTGTAATCCTCTTGCTACTTTTCATCTGAATAAAGATATTCTTGTTTCCTTCCATATTCTTGTGTACTTGTTTGTATATGCATGTATATGGTTAATACACATCTAATCCTGCATTATTTATGAATTTAGATCTTTGTTTCTTGGATAGTAGTATGTTGTTGTGATTCCATAGGTTCTTTTAAAGCCAGCAGACAAAGAAGAAGAGGCAAAGCTCTATCAAGAAGGACAGGAAATCAAGTGCAAGACTCAGGTTGGTCTTCTTGGTCCTCCTCTCATCTGTTTTCATAAAAGGAATAGACTTTGATTGTTTTTTTCTAAGATAGCCACCCATCTTAGCGAGAATAGTAGCATCCGAGTGGAAACTATTCCCGGATAACAAAATGGCGACTCCACTGGTGAGCAACTAGATTACTTGTTAGCCTATCTATCCTTGTTTCTTTTATAAACTTACAGACGGAGCCTAAAGTCAAGCCAGCTAGCCTTCGAACTGCATTTGTCATACAAATGCAAAGTAGATCAATGTTGCTTCAGTCTATCTCCATGTTTTGTTTATGAATTAAACAATAGATCTGCAAACAATCTAATTGCCCTAAGTGGTGGCTCTAGTAACCTCTTAGATCACCCCTGTGTTTTAGATACACTGAACTTTACTTATTTGGCCTAAAACACCTGAACTAGATTGCAAACTGTGAGTGAAATCCCGTTCAAAGTCTCGCACTGCTACCATCACACCCTGCCTTCAAGGCAGTCTGTATGCATCACACTTCTCGAGTGTAGTAGGTGCACTGCATACTGAGTTCACTATGTAACAAATGCGATGGTCAGGGAGGGTTAACTTTACCCTCCGACTGTGGATTTTTCTCACTATTTTCAATCTTATTCAAGAATTTTGCTATCTGTAGTCAGTGTACTTTTGTGAAAACCCCCTTCTCTTGAATTATTCCACCTCCTTAGTGCAAAGAACTATAAAATTATTTATGTATTGTGCATCGTTTTTAGTTCTCTTTTGCAAAAAGTAGCATAGTCGAACTGTCGTCTCTAGATCTGAAAGTGTCGTAGCTATCATTTTCAGTTTTAGAAAGCAATCCCATTGTTCTGGATAGTCCATTATACAGTTATTGTTGCATAGGATTTGAATTAGTAGTTTTAAAGTGTCGAAAAGAAATTTCCATTTCAAAATCGCAAAGTGTCTCTCTCGCTTTCACTTCGTTTTGAAAAAGAATTTTGTTGAGTACTGTCACTTTAAAAGTAATTCAGTTTTTCACATAGCTTTCTTAACGTCATTCACACATTAAGAGAGCTGAAAACAAATGCATGCATGTGTATTTGCATTTTGATTGCTTGGCTTGATTTAGGACTGTGCATTTAGCGTGTGCTCTGTGCTCTGTGAAGAAAAGATTCTTGACTTTCTTCCCTTTAGTAGCTAGGATTTTCATTGTTGAAATAAGATCAAACGTTTGTTTATCATCTTAGACTGCATTTTAGGAATTATATACACATCACATGGTGAACCTGAAAGGAGAATTGTTAAACAAGATCAACTTAAAATAAATTCAATGAATCTAACAACGCTTTGGAACTTAACGCACAACATCTAGAGGTCTAGGCTAGAGACGTATTCTAGTGTCGTAAAACCTGGTAACTGTTGCTTTCAGTGTTGGTTGGGTGATTCCTCCACTCTGAGATGGCAAGTTCCAGTACGGACTTGTGCTCCCACGTACCGTCGAGTATATATTGGGAGACCACAATAGGCTGCATCCTTTATCTTTAGGAAGCTATGTTTGCCGCTCTATCGATCGCAATGCTCCGAACACAGCATTCGAGAAGATTGACTGCCGTACCGTAAAAAGTATTCTGCAGTTTTGGGATTAGTTTGGTAATCCTCTCTGCCTATATCTCCAGAGAAGTCCATTTTTCTCCTTTTCAGACTCCTTAAAGGAAAAGGTCCTCTAAGCACTTGTCACTTCAGGCTCAATAAAAATCGAAGGTGACTAGAGTCATCTTTTGTTTTTTCTCGACTCTTTAAAATTGAAAAAACAAGTTGTGTCAAAGCGTCTAAAATTCATTTAATTTGAAAACATTTTCCACTTTTTATTTTGAGTTGATCAAGTAATCCGCAGTCGTGGAAGAAATTCAATCAAAACCCCGTCGTTCGCAAAGACTCACGCGTCAACCGTTGTTGACTCCAAAAGAGAAACCATTCCGGACGAAGAGAACTCGTTTAACTGGATCGAGGTCCCCTAGGTTGGTTGGAGCGAGCACTCCAACATCCACAGAGACTCCGGTTACTCCGAACATTTCTGGGATCCCTGCCTCTACAGAAGAAATTCCACAACAACAAAAGGACATTACAACTGATCCTAGTGTGACGGTTAACACTTCTATTCCTGAACTAGCTCCATCTATAGCCGATTCGGAAGGTGTTACTCCCAAACCATCTACTGCTATAGAACTTACATCTTCTTCGGTACCAGAAATATTTTACAGACCTAACGGTCTGCCTCTTCCTCCTGGATTGATTTCCATAGAAGAGATTGTGGAAGATCCTCTGTCTAGCACTCCAACACAACTTGGAGCTGGGATCGCCCTGTATCCTTCTTTGCCAGAAAATATTCACCCACCCTAGGAAGTTCCTGAAGAATCACTAAGGAATCTTTTGGATAGGCTTAATATGTCTGAACAATCATCAACATCAAGGACTATGTCACCCGACACAGCAACAACGGAAGTTACTTTTGCTATTCCGACAATGTTCGCCGGCATACCATCTGTCCCAACCATCTTTCAATCGCTAGATGGAGTCCATCCAGGGACTATTTCGACAGTATGGATTTTTCCTGTTTGTTCTTCCTGAATTATATCTAGAATCTCTTACATTGATTCTCGACAAATTGATCCGTCACAAAGTCAATTTGGGCAAACTGGTCCCCAAAGGCAAATTATTCCTTTGAGTACTGGATTACCATCGTATGGAGGGCCATATACCCTTTCATTGTCTTCCTCGGAAGGACAACCATGCGTGAGTTCGCGAAAAAATTTGGGTTATGCTGGAATCACAACCAGCGGTTGGGTACCAATCCTATCTCAACAACCAAGAGTTGTATGCTCAATACAACAAAGTTCACCTATGACAAACATCCCCACTACGCCGACTATTGTGGCAGTATCACAAGTACAAGCATCACCAATTGTATGCCAACCTCAAATTTCGCAAGTTGCAATACAACAATCTCTTGTACCTCCGACACAACCACAGTCACCCACTAGTGGAATGGCATAGGTTCAAACGGGGAACACCAATCCCCATCTTGGTCAAACAGTCAGTGCTGGACAACAATCCATGGCTTCCCAACCATGGCTGGTGCAATACCAACAAATGCAATTCCAGCAGGCTTACCAAGGATATGAGCAACAAGTCTTTGCAAGTAATGGGCAGCCGTATCAACCATATCATAATGGTTATGCCCATCAACCTTACCAAAGTTACCAACATCAAATGCATTATGCTAGTATGCAAAGACCGACTGCTCAAACAATTCCATCTTATCATCAGTATGCTCAACCAAGCCTGAATCAACAGTTGCCTTTCGTGGCAACTTTAGAGTTACCGGATCTAAGTCGACTAACGAACGATCCAATTGCCTACGCCCTTTGGTGGCCAGCGATTCCGCATAAACTTTCGTCAGATATTCCTAAATTTAATGGAAATTTGGGCGAAGACCCATCGAATCATGTGATGACCTTTCATCTATGGTGTTTATCAAACACTCTCAATGATGATTTGATTCAGCTTCGCCTCTTTCAACGCACGTTAACTAGTTCGGAAGCAAAGTGGTATATCAAACTGCCTAGAGCTTCGTTTGATAACTTCAGTACCCTAGCCACAACCTTTTTAACCCATTTTCAGTTACCTATCAGGTACGAAATAGGAACTAAGCTGCTTACCAATTTCAAACAAACGATAGCCACTCACATATCCGATCATATTCATGAGTGGCGGCATCGTCGTAGAATGGTAAAAACATATGTTCCTGATCAACTATTGGCTGAATGGTTTATTAATTCATGTTGACCTGCTATTACAGAAGATGTGGCAAAGGGAGGAGTCGTCACTGAAGAGCAAGTTATTTCTCATGCAAAATATCTGGACTTGATCTATACTCAGTCTGGCACGCTCTACGATAAAATCCCTGACGCTCCTAGAGCAGAATTTTCCGTTCCTTCGCCTCCTAAATCAAACAAAGACTCTCATGCCGGTGATGATGTGATAGGTACAACAAGCACTAAAACCAAAAAGGCCACACCGAAAAAGGCTCACACGGTTTCGAGTCAAGATGAAAATGAGGAACTTCTAGCCTCGGAAGTAAATTCCGTGTCAACAGAGAAAGGCAAAGAACCCAAGCAGCCAGGAGGTAAGAGGAAAAAACAAGGGAAGAAGAAAAACAAGGGAGACTCGTCTCCTAGAAAATCTTCTGCGAACCCTTCTGGGAATGTGAAACCAAAAACTCCATGTCATATATGTGATGAGGATCACTGGACACGAGATTGTCCATATAAAGAAGAACTTAGGAAATCTTTCAAAAGTTCAAAAACCTCGGCTGTACTGACTGATCCATTTCCAAACCCAGGAACAAATCTGGTTGCTAGAGAAAATGCTTCCCTGTCCCAAGTGCTAATGTTTTCAGTCTCGAAGCAACTGAATGATACTCTAATAATGACAAGGAGTAAAGATTATGGGAATCCACAGATGTTGAACAAAAAGGATAAAGATCAACCTAGTAGTTCAATAACAACTTCAACAGAAGTCGTGCCACCCATCATTCCTGAATTAACAATAAAACTGCCAAAGGGAGTAGTACACAAATCAACATTTAATCCCCGTGCCCGAGCAGCACAAGACTATAATATAGTGGAGGATTTAGCCCAATCACCCTCCGCGATGTCGACTCTTGAGGTACTGCAAAATTGTCCCTCCCAAAAGCAGCCTTTATTATCAGCAATAAGTGGGATTGACCCAATGGATTCCAATCTTGTATCTTTTAATCACAAAGGATACGACCCTCATTTACCAGCTCAACTAGCTTTCCTCATTCAAGTGAAAGCCCTCAACAAAACTTTCATAAAACAATTATTGATGAGGGGGCATCCACATGTATCATGTCGATGATTTGCTAGAAAACTCTACGGTCTCCATCCTTGTTGCAATCCTCGACGACATTGAAAGCATTTGCTGGACGAACATACACCCCATATGGAATATTAAGTAACTTGCAAGTCGAACTGAGGGGCAAAACAGTAGGAATTGATGTTGAAGTTATCGACGGAAACCTCGATTACAACATCCTACTGGGAAGACCCTAGATATATGCCATGGCAGCCATTGTGTCGACCTACTTTAAGTAAATTGCATTTCCTTCCCAAGTAGGAATTACAATCATCGACCAACAAACCTTCCTCCCCAATAGTTCACAAGTTACGGGAAGCATTCTAATGACCCATGGAAGCTCTCAATTGCTTCAAAATGTTGGAGCAGGCCTCCTAAAAGAACCTGCCTTGATGGGTACTTTTGCCCTACCACCTCCAAACAATATGGCAGAAGTGGCCACAGTGGAAACCTGCAATATGATATATTCCATAAGATTCAAAAGATTCCTGAACATTTTGTCAACATGAATCTTTGCCCTAACAGAAATATTGTAGCAATCAATTTCTTTGCCTGGGGGGCAAACCAATGCTCACCGAGTGTTTGGATAGATAGGTCTAGGGAATATGGCACCTCTTCAGATCCTTGGTCGCATGTAGATTCTACAGACCAAGGAATCATTCAGGTAATGATGATAGAAGAGGCACCAAGGGAAGATCACCACCATCATTCCCATCTTTCGAATTACCAAGAAGATTTTTCCAGTGACCTTAATCATCCTTCAAATACTGTAAATATGGTGGATTATGAGGATAGTTCTTTTACTGTGTCAACCTCATTAAAAAATGAAATGACTCCCTTTCCAAATCGAGTCTTTGATTTCGATCTTTTAGAGATCTCGAAGGTAAACCTTCATTCCAACCACTGCATTGAATGTAATGAAGCTTGGGGGGCATGCACCTCGATTTGCATTATTATGCTGGGGGCATGAAAAATTATTGCGAGAAATGTTGTTGCAGAGTTCAAGATCATTAAAAAATAAACTCTCCACGAGCAGTTTTAGCGCATAGTTCAAGCTCGTTAAAAAATAAACATAAGTCATGAGAAAATGTTTCCCCCAGCGTTTAAGCTCATTAAAAAATGAACCGGTAAATAACCATTGTGAATGCCTTATCGCTAGCTTTTGAGCCTTGGTTATGTTCTTGCCATCACGTCCACTCTGTTTTTAGTCGATCATTCACCCCCATATGATTGTTTACCCCTTCGAGGAACATCTGTGAAGAGTGATTCTATTAGCCATCCTTGTGACACTGCCGTGATTGGAAAATTCCAAATCTTACCTTGAATCAGCCGCTACCCGAAACCATCACTCGTTCCACGAAAATGAGTCTTCTTTAAGCTCTTTTCACCTGACTCGTAAAATATGAAAAGATTGTCGAGCGATTGGCCTCTCCAGCTCGTTAAAGGCATCGGAAGTGCTATCCCTCCTCTAGATTTTAATCTTTTTGGACCTGAGGGATTATTACACAAAAAGGTCGAGCGCTTGTCTTGTTCGGCTCGTTAAAACTATCAAAATTTCATCCCTTTTATATTATTTTACACTTTTTCAGACTTAAGGGATATACAATGAAAAAGAATCTTTGGAGTCTTCTTTCCGTTTCTTTCAGACTCTCTAAAATTGAAAGAGACCGAGTTATCTTTGTCGTTAAACTCGTTAAAACCTAATAGTGATAAACTCGTCCAAATGGACGAGAATGAATTTCACTATTGCTAGGCTTGCTAAAAGATAGCGACAGGTTCGCCCGAAGGGAAGATTATAGAACAAGCATATGTTATCCTCCTCAAGCTTGACAAAAATAAAGAGGTACTGGTCAGCAATGACTGGGGAAAATTGGGAAGAAAACTTGGAAAAGCTTTATTGGTAGCAAGTCACTCTTGAACATGACACTTTCCTTCCGCATCCAAGTCGGGTTGGGTTGTTCAGTTCACTGGTCATCACCTTTGGTCCATCACACCATCCATCTTTGGGGTTAACGCTACCAATCCATTGTCAGTGTCACCGATATGTTCAAAAGAAGTCATTCAGACAATTCGCCTATGTCTCACCCACTGCAATACATTCATGCTCCATTCCTTCATGACCGCCACCTTGAACCCTGTATCTTCATATTGTTTTCACCTCCAAAATCATTTGCTTCGTTCCGTGTCGTTGATGTGGGATTCATTAAGGCCCTCCTGCGACGGGCCGCTTCTTGTCGACATCAGCTCATTATCCAAGAAGTTGACTTAGGAACAACCCTTTCAGTACTTTGAAGCTTGCATGCCTCAATGGCAAGTTTCTCACTTTCGGTGACAGGTTTACATCAATGGCCTTCGACCGAGAGATTTTGTGTGGTGTTCGATGCCGAGTCCCTTTTCACACCATGTAAATTGTACTGTAGTACCTTGAGGGTCATTGTCATTATTGGTGATTCCTCTCGCGCATGTTAACAGCGTACATCATTGGCTGGTAATCAGGCGATGTCTTTCCACGTTTGACTCCAGAACATTTTTTCACATGGATCGACTTGTACTCTGAGTGAAGATTGAACGAGTTTTGAAGACCCCAGATCTAGTTTCATCCATCCGGGTTGCGATATATTTAGGAATGTAAAAACATCAAGTGTACATCATTTCCGAACAAATGATCATCCAAATCAAAGGATGATGTGTCCATATCATCAGTCTGTCACACAGACGATTGTTTGTCCTATGTACATGAAAATGAATTTATAAAGCTGAGCATGGGAA